>JACEGR010006689.1:0-57926 GCA_014170235.1 Listronotus bonariensis
ATATATATATATATATATATATATATATATATATATATATATATATTGTTGTTTTTTTCTGTCACAGAAAAAAGGTTATACTAAGAGCAAAAATCAAGACATTTTTCCCTTGGATAACAGCTATATAGTAGTTCCTTATTTACTATTCAAATAATTTTAAATACCAATAAAATTTTAAATACAGCTTTGTTAAAATAATAAAATGTTCAAATTAAATTATTTTAACTGACCTGTGCCACAACCGACAAACCTATTAATATTTTATTATTATGGGTATTGTTGACCTGTCAAGGCTCTTGCGGTTAAGGGATAAATTGTAATTAACCTTAAAATCTCGTTAATAATTACCGATAGATCGTTGGCGAATTTTGCACAAAATGCCCTTGAGGCATGTGTCTACTAAAATGTAAATTTAATTAGACAATCAGTAACAAGTTTTGTCGTAGGTACTAGTTTCATTTACATAAAATTTAATAAAGGAATAAGTTAGCCATTTTTTTTTAAATAATTATTTTTGTATTAACGTTATATGTTTAGAAGCCAAAATATATATATATATATATATATATATATATATATATATATATATATATATATATTTTGGCAAACATAGGAGAAACATTTATTATCCTAAAATCGCAGATATTATTTTACTTTACAAAAACTAACGTTCAGATTTTAATAAAAGTTTATTAACGGAAGAAAAACAATTCTAAACATTTTGGCTAATTATAATCAGTAGAGGTTGGGACGCTTGCGCGAGCAGATCTCTTGGGACGCTTGCGCGAACAGACTAAAGTTAGCTACAGTGACTAGCACCCAAAGTTAGGCAACCCGGGTCGAGCAGACTGAAGTTAGCTACAGGGCCTAGCGCCCAAGTTAGGCAACCCGGGGCGCGCAGACTGAAGTTAGCTACAGTGCCTAGCGCTTCGGCAACCCTCCTACCAAGTTAGGCGCTCCACCTAGCGTCGAGGCAGTGTGGCTGCTCAAGTTAGGTAACCCGCTTGGCTACAGGTCAGTTACAGGTTGTTTGCGTGTGTACTTGTGAAATTGCTAAGATAGGAATGACGTCATAGGATCTCAGTCCGTCTAGACCCTGCCGTGCTGAGGGCTAGGGGGATAACGTGATAACCCCCTAGCGAGATCTTTCGAAATTTCGTGTGGCATATAATATATAAAATAATACTGTGGTAGTCCTGTATACAATAAATGTTAAAAACGTAATTATTATTATTTTATTAAGAGAGTCATAAACTAAGTTGGTACACGTGTTTACTGAATCATGTTATCAAGGAAATAGCCTGCGGTAATTATAATTATGGAATTTACGTTAGGAGCGTCGGTAAATAATTTTAGGTGTTAATAAATTATAAATTAGCAGTTAAATATACGAGTTATTACAGGTGATAGCAGTATGAAAATATACATCCTCAGGTAATCTAAAAAATATGTGCAATGAGAAATTATGAAGACATATGCTAAAAATTATTAACAGTTATGTAGTGGTGTCATAATATGCCTACATATAAAGAACCTATAGTATGAGCTACCCCAAACCGTTGTACTAAATTAGAGGGATTTTAGGTCTGTTAATATAATAAGTATAAGTTAAGTTGGTAAGATGCTTTACTATTACACCATATCTATGAATAAAAAGTAAATATTAATCGGTTTAAAGTAGTTAAACATCCGTAAGTTTGACCGCCACGACAAGGCCCAAGTATATTGATCGAGAGGCCCCCACCCAACTCCCAGCCTTCGTAAAGAGTTCACAATTCAACTGAAAGAGAAAAACTTAAATAATTAAAAATGTATTAATAAAAACGGATGAAAAAAACATACCCTAAAGAGGCGTCAGCTGTATGTACAGCTGACGCCAAAACCACCTACATCTTCGTAGGTGCATTCGGAACGTTGTCGGAGTCCGTAACAGCTTCGTACAATAGGGGCATCTAAGATGCCGACTAATGTGGGTTGTCCACGGACCCTTGATGGGGCTCTCACAAATAGGACACATTTGGACTTCTTCTTCTTCACGTACAACTTTTAGCAAATTCATTTTTTTTTTGAATAACAAACAGTAAATGAAACAAATTATATAGGGTGTGTTGCTTATAAGAATTCATACGGGTAGTATATGAAAATGTTGAACATATTGCATATCATAAATCACAGACAAAGCATAATCAGGATTCGAGCGTTTATTTTACTGCACGATAAACCAAAGCTAGTGCCGCGGGCGCATCCGGATCTTGATATTATTAATAAAAATAATTGCGGTTTTGAATAAATAATTTTAAAGATTATGAAAAGAATACAATATTGCAAAAAAACAAAGTTCTTAATCATTATGCATATTTACATCCACTATAAATTCCATTATTATGAAATGAAGTTTTATTTATTAGTGATGGGTACAGAAAGCGACTATGAAAATATTAAAATAATTAGCGTTTTTAAACGGAAACCAGTGTTGAGTTCAAAAAAAAATAGTCGATCCAATTTCATCCTTACCATTGTGGTCAACTATATTCTGTATAAAAAAGCTCGAACTGACTGCAGAAAAGTTAATTCTGTTTAGTGTATTTAGTGTTGTTTTTTTTTAATTTTATTTCATGGTAAGTAAATATTTGTTGAAATTTGATTAACAGAAAAAAGAAATGAGATTTTTACTTGATTTTTATATGTGTGTGTTAAGTCTTAACGAATGGGAATAATGTTCAGGATCTTATGCTTATGTTTTTTTAATTTAGGTGACTTCTTAATTTTAACAGGGGTTCCATTATTAAAGAACATTATGCAGGGATAAAGGAAGGGATTAGTTTTTTAAATTAAGAATTACTATTTATGCAGTCTTTAGAAATCTTACTTGAATGCAGTTTTTCAATTTGAAAGCGAAATATTTTGTTATACAGGTATTTATTAATATTTGTTATACAGGATCTGTCTTGGGTTTTAAACCGAAACATTTTTTATGCAGTTATTTTTAGAAATCTTACTTGAATACATTTTAAATTTTAAACTGATATATTTTGTTATACAACTATTTATTAATATTTGTTATACAGAACTTGTCTTAGGTTTTTAAACCGAAACATTTTTTATGCAGTTTTTAGTAATCTTACTTGAATTTTATTTTAAACTGAAATATTCTGTTATACGGGTATTTATTAACCCTATTTTTTATACAGAACCTGTCTTAGGTTTTCCGAAACATTTTTTATGCAGTGTTTTAGTAATCTTACTTGAATACATTTTTTAAAATTTTAAACTGAAATTATATTTTATACGGGTATTTATTAAACGTTGTTAAAACAGGACCTGTCTTAGGTTTTAAACCGAAACATTTTTTATGCAGTTTTTAGAAATCTTACTTGAATTCAATTTTAAACTGAAATATTCTGTTATACGGGTATTTATTAACCTTATTTTTTTATACAGTATTTGTCTTAGGTTTTTAAACCGAAACATTTTTTATGCAGTTATTTTTAGAAATCTTACTTGAATATATTATTTTTCAATTTTATACTGGGTATTTATTAAACTAAACAACAGAGTTTTTTAGTAATCTTACCTGAATAATGCAGAATGCTTTAAAAAATAGGTTAATAAATTATTTAGAGTTAATATTTGTTGGTTTTTTTATTTAAAACTTAAACTAGGTTATGAACTGAGAGAAATTGTATTTAGGGTCAGTTTTAGGGTTTTATTTACGGGTAAAATTTTATTTAGGTTTTAAACTTAACATTAGTTTTATACCCAATGCCTTAAACATTTTTTATGTAGGTTTCGGTGTAGACTTTTTTTATTTAGATTTAAACATTAGGGAAATTTCTAATTTTAATGCATACTGTTTTTTAACCAAAGGTAATTGTTTCATTATTAATCTTTTTTGGGTATTATAGGATTACACAGAAATAAACACACAGATATTTATTTAACCTTGTTTATTAAAAAAAACATATATTACAAAAAGTCATTCTACATTGTTCTTAAATGCTAAGGGGTGTTTCACAATAGTTGCTTCAAGACAGAAGGTTTCGGTATTTAGTCCTGTTGAATTTGACTGGTAAACGGCACTTATTAATGACCATACAGTGTCAAAGGTAACTTCGTGGGCTGGCTGTAAACGAACGTATCCTACGCCTTTTTGAATATCTTTTGAACAGAAAGTAAACCCAACTTTATCGACAGGTTCCAGTCCTTCTATTACATGATTAGTAACCTGTTTGATAGCTTTTTTATCCACCCTACAGGCTCTACATTTTCCGGGATAGGTTTTAGTTTAAACTCCAATTTTCTTTTAACGAGGTTAAATTTTTTTGTGTTTTGAACGGTTTCCTTTACAATATCATAGGTTTCCATGACTGCTCTCTTGGAAGGTTAACTTCTGAATGGAAGTTTTCTGCTGAACTATATGTTAATGTACCTTTTTTCTGGTTTTTTAGATGGATAACTACACCATTGTCGCTGAGAAAAGTTCCTTTTATCCCCGATTCAGTACTCTGGCCCGAACTGTTTCCTTTAAGATTAAGCCTATACCGGAGGGCCAAGAACCTGTTCAGTGGGTGAAAACTGCCTTAACTTCTGTGATCCATGCATCAACGTCACAACTGGCTCCCACCGACTTGGTAGGATTTACGTTTCGCGCCCAGGAGTTTGCTAGGGGTCAAGGCTGGAAACCTTTTCAACCTGCGGAGAAGGTAAAAGTGGAGGATATCCTGGAGCTTCTTCAAGGGATCTACCAAAGTAATTCTTCAGGTAATAACAATTTGATCTTTACTAAACATCTGATCCTTTTTAACGATGTCAGTTTCGTAAACATTTTGGTAAGCAATTTTTATGAATATATTTCAAATTTTTAACTTATTGGGATTCTGTTTAAAACGGTTGATTGTAGTCTCCTTGGAGACGGGCGGGTCGACACAGATTGTGCCGGTGCCCTTAGTAAAAAACTTATAAAAATCATTTAAACTGCATTAGGTTTTTAAAAACATCAGATATTAAGAATAGTAATATTTTTTATACTGGGGTTAAAGACTGAAGTTTATACATAATCAAACGCTGGATTTTTTAAATTATGACATTAGTCCTGTTAACTTCAAAATATTTTATTATACCGGGAAGGCACGATCAGTAGTCGTTGACCTTTTATTTCGATTCTTCTACAGGATGAAGTTTAAATCAAAAGAATATTAGGGTGAAATACTCCTATTTTAAAAAATAGTGGTAAATGTAGACGGTTAGTCAGCTAAAAAAATAGCCTATCGGTAGGTTTGAATAATGTTTAAACTGCCGGATTAATAGTATTTTTACTTTTTTAGGCCTAGATACTGGAACCTTCACACTGGCCGTCACCTCCGTCCGGATCCCTAGAGGGAGCGGAAAAAGAAGAGCCACAACTGCCTTCAACACTTTTCAAGATGAATGCCGGAACGTAGAGGTATTGCTTTAATTAATAATAGTGATAATCTGTGCTTACCCCGAGCGCTTGTTGTAGCAAAAGCATTTGTGGAAAATAGTCCTATTTATATTAAAATTAAAGATGGTCGGCGGAATTTCCACATTTAAACTGCATTAGGTTTTTAAAAACATAAGATATTAAGAATAGTAATATTTTTATACTGGGGTTAAAGACTGAAGTTTATACATAATCAAACGCTGGATTTTTTAAATTATGACATTAGTCCTGTTAACTTCAAAATATTTTATTATACCGGGAAGGCACGATCAGTAGTCGTTGACCTTTTATTCCGATTCTTCTACAGGATGAAGTTTAAATCAAAAGAATATTAGGGTGAAATACTCCTATTTTAAAAAATAGTGGTAAATGTAGACGGTTAGTCAGCTAGAAAAAAGCCTATCGGTAGGTTTGAATAATGTTTAAACTGCTGGATTATTAGTATTTTTACTTTTAGGCCTGGATACTGGAACCTTCACACTGGCCGTCACCTCCGTCCGGATTCCTAGAGGGAGCGGAAAAGAAGAGCCACAACTGCCTTCAACACTTTTCAAGATGAAAGCCGGAAACGTAGAGGTATTGTTTTAATTAATAATAGTGATAATCTGTGCTTACCCCGAGCGCTCGTTGTAGCAAAAGCATTTGTGGAAAATAGTCCTATTTATATTAAAATTAAAGATGGTCGGCGGAATTTACAGAAAGATAAAGCTCTTGAACTGTGTCAGTTGGCAGGGGTTACTGTTCCCGAGACCGGCTGTGGGCTCGAGGAGCTTCACTTGTTCCAAAACTATTTAAAGGATTTTAAAATTGTGGTATACAAGTATGGCTCGAAAGGCAGAGATTTAATTTTTGAGGGAGACAGCGTTTCATCCCAAAAGTTAAATCTCCTCCATCATGAGGAACACTACAATGTAGTTACTTCGTTAACTGCTGCTTTTGCCTGCGGTTATTTTTGCGAAGAGTGCCATGTTCCTTTACAATACATAAAACTAAACATAGATGTGGAGGAACATGTCCCTGTGTGTAAGAGTTCACCACCTTGTGAACGGGTGGAACAAAGATCTTGTCCTGAAATGTATTAGAAACTTTTACAGTGATACTTGTTTCGAAAATCACAAAGGGCAGGTTCTTTTGAAACTTCTACCGTTTGTGATGTGGTGAAATTTTGTTCGAGCTGTAGAACAGGATACAGATCGAACAGAGTACATCAATGTGGGGAGGTATTCATGTCAGATCTTGTAAGACAGTTTCCAACCTAACGACCACTTATGTTTTACTAATGACTTTGGGAACATCAGAGGGGAATTAGTATAACTCATGCTGCCAAAGGCCGAGAGGTTATTCTTGGAGGTTTCAGAGTGGACGGCTTTTGTGAGCAGAATAATCAAGTATTTGAATTTAATGGCTGTTTTTTCCATGCCTGCACTCGTTGCTACCCAACTAACAGGGATAAACCTCTAAATAAGGCCAATCCTTTGGATACCTTTAACAACAGATATGAGGCTACCGTTTATAAGAACGAGGTTTTAAGAAATCTTGGCTATGAGGTGATTGAAAAATGGGAGTGTGATTTTGTTAAGGAGATAAAAAGTAACGAGGAGATGAGACGCTTTGTCGAAAATCACCCTCTTCTTTTGCACACACCTCTTATTGCCCGCGACGCGTTTTATGGCGGCCGAACGGGGAATTGCCGTACTTATTACAAGGCTGCAGAAGGGGAGAAAATCAAATATTTGGACGTTTGCTCCCTTTACCCATGGGTGTGTAAGTACGGCAAGTTCCCGATTGGACACCCTAAAGTTATTGTTGGAGAAGATTGTAATGCCATAGATTTAAATAATGTTGATGGTCTGATAAAGTGTCGTATATTGCCTCCACAAGACTTGTACCACCCCGTCCTTCCTCTCAAAATGAATAAAAAGTTAATGTTTGTACTTTGTCGGACATGCGGCCAAGAGTTAAATAAGGCTGAGTGTCCGCATTCCGTTGAAGAACGCACATTAACAGGAACTTGGGTGATAGAAGAGGTGGTAAAAGCTGTGGAAAAGGGATATCAGATCATTGAAATTATTGAGATATGGCATTATCAGATAGCTGTGTATGATAAAGAAACTAAAACCGGTGGGCTTTTTGTTGAAATGATGAATACCTTTTTAAAAATTAAACAAGAAGCTAGCGGTTGGCCATCGGACTGTCAGGGGGAAGAGGAAAAATTACATTATATTGAGGAATTTTTTGAACGAGAGGGTATTCAGTTAGATGTTAATAACATTAAGGTTAATCCGGGGCTTAGATCATTGGCAAAATTAATTTTAAATTCTTTTTGGGGTAAATTTGGCGAATTGGAACGTAAGGGAAAAACTAAAATTATCAAGGAGTCAAAAGAGTTTTTTCAAATGCTGAACAACCCCATGTTGGAAATTAATTCTTTATTACCAGTAAATGAGGAAATTCTTTTGCTAAGTTATGTTGAAAAGGAAGAGACCTATGAACCTCTTGCCACCGTAAATGTAGCAATAGCAGCATTTGTCACGGCACAGGCTCGCTTAAAATTATACAGCTATCTGGATCTACTGCAAAATCGAGTTCTCTACTATGACACAGACTCTGTTATATTTTGTAGTCGTAAAGGTGAAGTTGAACCCCTACCAGGATCCTTTATTGGAGATTTAACGGATGAATTAAAACCAGGGTCTTTTATAACGGAATTTACCTCTGGTGGTCCAAAAAATTATGCCTACATGACCAGGAATAGTGAAGGTGTGGAAAATATTGTTTGTAAAGTCAAAGGGATAAAATTAAACTATTCTGCTTCACAGCTGGTAAATTTTGAAGTCATTAAAAACATGATTATTTCCGGTATAGAAACAACCCCCGTTAGCATAGTAAGTACTAATATTAGACGAACAGGTGTTCACGAAGTGGTCAGTAGGGAAGAGACTAAACATTATAAAATATCGTCAACTAAACGGATATTTTTAGACAATTATGATTCAGTACCCTACGGATATAAAAAACTTAAATAGTTTGTCTCTCTCTCTTAATTTTAGCCATATTTATAAAAACATAAATGGTCGCTAGCTTTAAACAGTAAATTTGAAATCCCTTAAATAGTTTTGAAAATAACCCACAATCTGTCTCGGAAACAGTAGTTCTTGTAGCTTGACACAGTTCAACGACTTTATCTTTTTTTACACTTTAGTGTTATCTTTTTTCTAGTGTTATATGAGTACATTATTTTAGTGTTATTTTACATTTATTTTTAGTGTCATTTTTTAAAGTACGTTTTTTAATTATTATTTATAAGATGGTATATAGCTTTTTCACATGTGCTAATATGATATTGTATATAAATTCATCCAACCAACTACCCCAAAAAAATAGTTAGTAAGATTCTGTGTAGCCTTTTGAGTGTCCCTGGTGTTTAACTGAAAGTATACATTACGTAATTACATTAACAATCTGGTATAATATTTAAATTTTTTCTGGACTATTTAGCACTCTTCGTTCCTCCACGATTCGGCCTACCTTATTTTTGTCTTTGAATTGAAATCCTTCCAGGTTAAAAAACTTTGTAGCGATCTGGATATGACGCTGTGAGATTAATATTACAAAAACAGCATATGCTATTGAAATTTTACACATTAACACAGTTCCTAAAAACAGGGATAGTTTCTTAAACCGATAGCGGTTGTTTATAAGAACGAGGTTTTACGAAATCTAGGGTATGAGGTGTGTACAAAATGGGAGGGTGATTTTCGACAAAGCATCTCATTTCCTCGTTACTTTTAATCTCCTCAACAAAATCACACACCCATATTTCAATCACTTCAAATCCTACGTCTCGTAAAGCCTCGTTCTTATAAACGGTAACCTCATATCCACTGTTAAAAGCATCCAAAGGATTGGCCTTATTAAGAGGTTATACCTGTTGGTGGGGTAGCAACGAGTGTAGGTATGGAAAAAAACAGCCAATAAATTCGAATACTTGATTATTTTGTTCACAAGTGCTGACCACTCTGAAACCGTTGTTTACTACTGCATTTTGCATTTTGCTAATGTTAACAAGTTTCTTTAAACCGATAGCGGTTTTTAAGCAGGACAGTTTTCATTTACGGATCAGGGTTCCCCTTAATATTACTTCAGATACGTCAGCACAAATTGCAAGTTAAACCCTGATCCGAAAATGAAAACTACCCTGTTTAAGAAACTACCCTGTTTAAAAACCTACCTGTATAAAAAACCTCTATCGGTTTAAGAAATTGCCTCTGTTTTAGAAAGTACCCTGTTTGAAACTGCCCTGTTTGAAACTACCCTGTTTGAAACTACCCTGTTTGAAACCACCCTGTTTGAAACCACCCTGTTTGAAACCACCCTGTTTGAAACCACCCTGTTTGAAACCACCCTGTTTGAAACTACCCTGTTTGAAACCACCCTGTTTGTAACCACCCTATTTGAAACTACCCTGTTTGAAACCACCCTGTGTGAAACCACCCTGTTTGAAACTACTCTGTTTGAGACTACCCTGTTTAAGAAACCTCTATCGTTTTATAAGTGGGTTTTTATCCCTGACGTAATAATACTGTTGCCTGGGAAAAGTTTTTAAATTTATTTATGAGGAGCTTACTTCCTATTTCTGAAATTGTTATTTCCGCTGTGTAGAATTAGTAATGCTTTATCTTTTTTTCTGTAGAATCAATTCTCTATTATTTTCGTTTGAGCAGGTATAAATTTGTTTCTATTTATTATCACCATTAGTCACTAGTTTGTAAGGTTTTTATTTCCAGAAGCCAAAATATTTTATGAAAGTATAGAGGAACGGAATATCCGTAGCTTACATTAAGGTCTAACATGTTCCTTGGTTAGAGAAAGTATATTTATTAAACATGAAAATATACAATAAACATAAAAACATACAATAAACATGAAATCAAACAATAACCTTGACACATACATAATTTTTAAAAGGTTTTTCGAAATAATGTTTAGTGCGTTATCGCACATATAACCTAACACGCTTGAGCGTGTACAAGATGCGTTGGTCTTGGCCGAGGCGGCCATTACAGTAATAAAATGCTAAGAAATAATTTATAACATATATTACCAACTTGGAGGTTATGTAATAAATTGCCAATGTTATAAGTCTAACTTTAAAGTTATCGTCCGCTATATTTGTATGATTCTATTTTAAGATGTTTAATACAGCTAGCTTTAACCCCAATCAGATTGTATTTATTTTTGCATACTTCCAATTGCAGAAGCTGTTGTAAGGTCCATTCTGTAACAATAGAGACATAGTTAAGTATTTTACATAGTTGGTATTAAGATAGTTGAATGACTCACCACTTTCTTTTCCTGAAACTCTGAAGCCTTTTTTTTATCCATGATGGCCAAGTTCAGATACATGATGTAGGAACTAGGTTTGGTTCTATTTTTTTACCATTGTATGGTTTATCCTGTAACCAGTTATTATGTTTTTCTATCACCTCAGCTCTACGGGAGGGTTGACTCTGAAAGAACCCATGGTAGTAGGGGTCAGCCTATTTAAAACTTCTTTAGAGACAGGTGGAGAATAAAACAGTATTTCCGGTTATAGTGGTTTTATCCCTATTTGGAGGGAGTTTACCCCTGTTTGGTACGTGTCTGGTACGTGTCTGGTACGTGTCTGGTACGTGTCTGGTTGAAAGTATAGAGGAACGGAATATCCGTAGCTTACATTAAGGTCTAACATGTTCCTTGGTTAGAGAAAGTATATTTTTAAACATGAAAATATACAATAAACATAAAAACATACAATAAACATGAAATCAAATAATAACCTTGACACATACATAATTTTAAAAAGGTTTTTCGAAATAATGTTTAGTTTGTTATCGCACATATAACCTAACACGCTTAAGCGTGTACAAGAAGCGTTCGTCTTGGTCGAGGCGGCCATTACAGTAATAAAATGCTAAGAAATAATTTATAACATATATTACCAACTTGGAGGTTATGTAATAAATTGTCTATGTTATAAGTCTAACTTTAAAGTTATCGTCCGCTATATTTGTATGATTTTATTTTAAGATGTTTAATACAGCTAGCTTTAGCCCCAATCAGATTGTATTTATTTATGCATACTTTCAATTGCAGAAGCTGTTGTAAGGGCCAACCTGTAACAATAGAGACAAAGTTAAGTATTTTACATAGTTGGTATTAAGATAGTTGAATGACTCAGCACTTTCTTTTTCCTGAAACTCTGAAGCCTTTTTTTTATCCATGATGGCCACGTTCAGATACATGATGTAGGAACTAGGTTTGGTTCTATTTTTTTACCATTGTATGGTTTATCCTGTAACCAGTTATTATGTTTTTTCTATCACCTCAGCTCTACGGGAGGGTTGACTCTGAAAGAACCCATGGTAGTAGGGGTCAGCCTATTTAAAACTTCTTTAGAGACAGGTGGAGAATAAAACAGTATTTCCGGTTATATTGGTTTACCCCTATTTGAAGGGAGTTTACCCCTGTTTGGTACGTGTCTGGTACGTGTCTGGTACGTGTCTGGTACGTGTCTGGTACGTGTCTGGTACGTGTCTGGTACGTGTCTGATACGTACATGGTAACGGACTTGTTTTTGTGTGCCAGGCTATTAATTCACTTTCATCCTCTTTCATTGTATTAGGAACATAATACTATAGAGCTGGTAGAGGTCCAACGGTGGTAAGCAGCCAAACTCTATTGTCTTATTTCTTCCTTTCTGAATTCGCATTCCCACATTTCATGAACGGTAAAACCTAGACTTTGGAGTCTTTCGGTTTTAGCCCTACTTGATTCATATCTGAAATTTAGGGTTAACAAAGGGTCTTCGAACAGAGGATCATCTCTGCCGAATTTATAACAGCTGATACAGCCATGCAAGTAACAGCCCTGAAACTCGAACACCTCTTTTGTTTCGGCACAATAACCGTCAACCTTCACGCCATGCAAAACAGTCTCTTGATCTTTCGCAGCATGAATAATATTTATTTGTTTTTCTTTTTCCGTCCACAGCAGCCATTGAATTGCTATTTTTGACTGTTGGTCTCTCCATCTATAACCGTTTTTTCGGAATAAGACCAATAGTTTCAATAGGTTGCTCTTACCAGTAATTGTCAAGGGTAAGGTATAGTCCTTTAAGGTCGTCTGCCGGATGTTGTGCTAACGTTTATGTTAACGTTGCTATATACTTAAATTTTTTGCCATAGTATCATTAATTATTTCATTGTACTCGAGGGTGTGTTCATCAATAATTTCACATCTCTGACAATACATAATGTGTAAATAATGCAATAGCATCATCCCTTTTTAATTTTAACGGTCTTACACCGTATTTACCTCACTGTAATAAATCTAAGTTTGAATTTAACAACAGTCAATAGATTTTCTTATGATTCCTCTTCCTATTCCATTCCGGGCGTTGGTTCCAAACCGAAGTTTTTTATACTTAAATCTAAAAATTAGAACAGTGATGCACAAATCACTAAAATTGTAATGAGGCACCCTGTAGAAGTATCAAAATATTTATTACAGCTCATTGTGTAGATAATGTAAATCTTCCGAATAATCTACTTAGAAAATATACCCTGGGTTTGAACCTATTTAACAGTGATCTGAAGACTGTTAAGAAGTGTTTGAAGTTGTGAAAGAAGAACATCCACTTCGTTTTTGATCGTGACGTGATCGGGCACGCTTTCAGCCTTCTGGTTGGTGGTCGTTTTAATGGTATTTTAAATGTTGGACTTGTTAACGCTCTATTTTGAATGTCGATGGACTTGTTAACGCTCCTGATCAGCTCGATGTACATGTTGAGTAAATATAAATGTATTTTTATCACTATTAACAAAACCTTCAAAATTCACAAAAATTGTATGTTAAATATTCCACAGTACTAAACAAATTGCCTTAGTTTAGTATATAATTATAATATAATAATAATAATAAAGTTTCGCATTTGAATAAATTCCACACAGTCCAAGCACGCTTGTAATCATCTTTACTGATGTCCTCTTTTTTAAGATCGTTATAAAAATCTTTGGGCGATGGTAGTTTGGCGTCGTCTAATTTTGAAAAATCATCAACATACGAATATGGAAAGACGCCCTTCTGTCGAATTAGCTGCAACTTACATAATCTGATGGTTGGATATCGTCCACGGCTCTGTTAATAATTTGTTTGATCCCATCTCTTACCCAGCTGATAGGTTCTGCATTGAACCCTGTTGCACACCCGGCGGTAAGGGCTGTGGCATGAATGGAGGTTGTTGGTCTGGCGGTATATAATGCAACTGTTGATGCATCTGTGGTTCTTGGTTAAACGGATGCATCGGTGGCCCGTGATAATTAGGTTGACCGAATGGAGATCCAGGAAAATTCACAAAAATAACCGCATGCAAAAGCCGCGGTCAAAGAGGTTACTACACTGTAGTGTCCCTCATGATGTAGGAGGTTTAACTTTTTCGTTGATTCATTTGCACCTTCGAAAATAACATCTCTGCCTTTAGAACCATACTTGTATACGACAATCTTATAGTCTTTTAAATTCTTGTCGGGCAATAAGAGCTTCTAAGCCAAAACGGCCTTCCCACTTGCTGTTTATTTTAACATTTGAATGTAAACGCAAATTCTCCATAGTCTTACCAAATACTGCATTGAACATCAGCTTGAAAAAGTTTTTTTCAAACTCGTTTTTAACCTGCTGGCGTAATTTGGTATTTAAATCGATATATGCCTTAAGCCAAAAAGATTGATTAAATGATAGCACTTTATGTATTTTTACTAATTTAACACCCAGTTTAATCGCCTGTTTTAAATTTCTATAATGTATTACACATTCCTCTTTGTTATACAGTGTTGCCAATAGTTTCTTGTTTTTTGATCCTTTAGGTACTCTATGCTCGGGACATGGGGGTAAATCTGCAAATTTGTCATGCAAATTATATGGAATCTCTAGATCTACTTCTAAAATACACCTCGTATCAGAGTCGTCAGGAACGTTCAAAACATCTAATTTTGTCACATCTTCCTGCCATTTAAAACTACCATACGGTTGTTTTTGCGGCATTCCCCAACCATATTGATTATTTACGCAGGATTTTAAATATATATCAGAATATTGGCCTAAAGTTTCGCATTTGAATAAATTCCACACAGTCCAAGCACGCTTGTAATCATCTTTACTAATATCTTCTTTTTCAGTTTGTCATAGAATTCTTTATGCAATGGAAGTTTAATATAGTTACCAGCACGTAATGGATTATAGACATTTATTGATACCATTAGATTTAGTATCCTTTTTAAAGCCCAACCCGAATTTTTTTCCTGAAATTCCTCAAGCTCAGTTAGAATTGGTTGCGTAATATACGCATTAAACCACACGTCTAAATCCTTTCTTAAATCTTCCCTATACATAAAATTCTAAAATTATTCATAGGTTCCTACAGTTAAGTAGGAGGTATAATTCATACTTTTAGGAGGTTACAGAGATTCCTAAAGTTAATTAGGAGATGGGCTTCTTACGAACTTCAACCCTTTAAGGAAGCAAGGAGGGATAGGTTTTGAACTACTTGCAAGTTTTGGCCTTTTTATAACCAAAAGACACAGAGTCAAAATTACACAAAATGCCTTCGTCCCCGGTTTCATAGAATTCCCAAATAACTTTTCCTGCATACTCATTCTTCATTTTACCAAGGATGGACTCGTTTACAGGAAGGTTATGTGGGTTATCCTGTGAGTAGTTGGGCGTGTCAAATTTATCCAAGTTTTTGCGCATGTCATCATAGAAATTTTCAGTAGTTATTGTGCAAAATTAAGGAATCGGTATCAGTGTAAAGTAAGACCGCGTTGTTGCCATATTTAGGCTTAATATACCCGTTCAAAAAGTCATACATAATAGTCTTGGAAATGTCCAAGATGCTGAAACCTACATAAGTGGACTTATAATATATGACTTTTTTGTTATTGTTATGTGACTAGAACTATATTAATATCATCATCATCAAGTAGAGCATCAAGCTCTAGAATAATACAAACTTGATACTGATATACCTTTGGAACTTAATAAGGTATAGTTTAGGATCAATTATAGTGATATTTCAATTTCCCATGAACACCAGTTGATAAACATATGTAGTCATTTGTCTTATCCATCGGTTTTCTATTTATATAATAGTAACCCTTTTTGGTTAAACAAACCCAATATTTACGAATTAACTTTCTTAAGCTATTTTTCCTTTTCTAACTTCGGTAAGTGTCTTTATTTTTTTGGCTACAACAAGTGCTCGGGGTAAACATATATTATCACTTTTCCTCATTAGGAATTATACGAGGTACCGTTTTTTTTTTTGAGTTTTATTTAGATGTTATTATGATAATTTTATCCTTTTTTTATATAACAGAGTATTTAACCATACCTTACAGTCCTCTTGAAAAGTGTTGTACGAGGTTGTGGCTGATGTAATAATGTTTTTAGTTATTAGTAATTTTTTTAATCTTAATCATAAATGGATTATTAGTATTTTATTTTGACCTGATTATATTACTTTTTTATGCAGTTGAACCTTTAACACAGGAATATCACTACGTCTTAGATTTAATTATTATATTGTATATTGTTGTATATATATATATATATATATATATATATATATATATATATATATATATATATATATATATATATATATATATATATATATATATATATATATATTATATAGATGTTATTTTATGATTTTAATAATGCTTTTACGTGTATATTTCAACTTTGATTTGTTGTATAATAATGCCTTTTCATGCAGCTGAGCCTTTTAATCACATGGGAACACATCATGTATTAGATTTAAATATATTGTATTTATATATTATAGATGCTATTATGTATATATTCCAGATATTGATTTTAGAACACACTATACACCCCTACCTCCACTAACACTATGTCTTAGATTTAATTATAGTGTGTTAATTAAATCTAAACCTCTACGTTCCCCTACATACGTATTCAATAATGTGCTTTATGTAAATATTTCAGATTTAATTTTGGTGTATAATAATGATCCTTTTATTTGTTTTTTTAATTTATTATGTTTTTTATATTTTAATCAAAGTTGTAATTATATTTTTTAGTTGTTATTTTTATGACTTTATTATATGAATTATGTATACCTAAACTGCCTTTTTTTGTTTTTATTTGTAATAAATACTATTGTTTCTGTATTATTCTTGTTGTTTTCTTTAATTAGATTAGTATTTCCCCTCCTATATTAAGTGTAAGCAGTGTTATAATAGGGGTGGTCGCAGTATTGTTATTATGTGACTCTTGATATGTTGTCGTAGACAGTTATGGCCCCTCCTCCCAAGGCATTTTGGATTCTGTCGACCTGCCATCTTGAGGTCAGGAATAATACTGACTTCTCTACATATATTCTTGGATATTTATAGCAACGTAACGAACGTAACATGAACGTAACATGAACGTAACAGTCGGTTAAGCTGTTAATTTTTACGGTTATTCGAACCGCCTAGATGATTACTGCTCTATAATGTCGTGGTCTGTTCTAATCATAATGGATAAATAAACGTCAAAAATGTATGTTACACTGTATTCCGATACAGGTTTAACATCAATTCCGGTATACATTTATTTTTATATTTTCAATCGATTGATAAATCCAAAAAAGAGGTGTGGATCCAAAATCTCGGGAGCCTCTGGGGCCGGTATTATATACATTATATACCACACGAAATTTCGAAAGATCTCACTAGGGGGTTATCACGTTATCCCCTAGCCCTCAGCACGGCAGGGTCTAGACGGACTGAGATCCTATGACGTCATTCCTATCTTAGCAATTTCACAAGTACACACGCAAACAACCTGTAACTGACCTGTAGCTAAGCGGGTTACCTAACTTAAGCAGCCACGCTGCCTCGACGCTAGGTGGAGCGCCTAACTTGGTAGGCGGGTTGCCGAAGCGCTAGGCACTGTAGCTAACTTCAGTCTGCGCGCCCCGGGTTGCCTAACTTGGGCGCTAGGCACTGTAGCTAACTTCAGTCTGCTTGCGCACCGGGTTGCCTAACTTTGGGCGCTAGGCACTGTAGCTAACTTCAGTCTGCTCGCGCAAGCGACCCAAGAGATCTGCTCGCGCAAGCGTCCCAACCTCTACTGTTTAAATTTGAGAGTAAATCAAACACTTTATATTTTATTTTCAAAAAACAACTTTAGAGGGGAATAATTTTATTTAACCCCCTCCCCCTAAAAGTGTCTACCTTTTTTAATTTTAATTTTAAATTGACCAAACTTTCGATTTTCGTTTTTTGGCCTGTAAATCAAACACTTTATGGTGTCGGGGTTTGGTTACAAACATACGTATTCCTACTACTCATTCCTAAGATACTATTCTTGAAAAATTTTAAAGTACATCAAAAACTTTATGAAACATGCGTTACTGGCTCTTGAACTATTACAGGTCATTTATTATTTTACATTAATACAATAAAAATCAAAATTTTGGCAAACTGTCATGTTAACAAAAATAACAGCAGAGACCTTTAAACTGGGCAGGTGTAATCAGGGTTGAGTGACCTTCTAAAATAACTTATAACATACCTAACTCAACTTCCCTTTTCATTTAGGATTTTGTAAGTCAGTCTTACTTTTGCAGAAGGTTTGGGGTTTAGGGGATGAAAACTGCAAAAAAAAAACGTTTTCCTCTAAAATCAAAAATTGACGTTTTCAAGCTTTTTTCCATATATTATGACCTGAACTTCCCAAAATTAGCTGGGCCTTGTTTTTAATTAACTACTATGTATAATAATTGTTGTGGTATTGTAGAATACTGATTTAAAATAAAATGTGTTGTCTCTATTAAGTTATAAGTGTTATTGTCCATGTGAGGATGTCGATTTAAATAAAAACATGCTTTTAAAAATTGTCCAAGAGAAATTTCTTGCAAATGCAATAAACAAGAGAACACTTGTAAAAATGCTGTGGACAAAGTTATCTGAAAATAATTAACTTATGCGGACAGACTGATTGTTATTAAAATAAAAGTTAAACCAGTACTTATTTAAAAAACAAGCTTTTAATTAAAATATTAGTTAAAATTATAGTGTGGGTTAGTTCTGGTTAGTAACAATAAAGGATAAACAATCTAATATTCATTTTAAAATTTTATTTCATATTCTTTGATACAATGTTAATTTAAGATTTTACATAATATTTCAAAAAATTTATACGGTTGGGTATACAGTATCTTCGGCAACACCGCAGGCATTCTTTCCACGGGCAAGGTTAAAGTAACCCTTCTCACCCCAAGAAGTACCCCAAGAGTTCTTTACAATCCAATAGTCTTTTCCGTTTTCGGTACCGTAACCAACAACGGTGACACCGTGGTTCAATGAATACTTGGAGCACCATAGCTGTCGTCATAGACACCTAAAAAGACAATATTATGTCAGACTTTTACATAAGATACTTTTTATCAATAATTAGACAACAATCTTTGGCAATCAAAATATTGTGGCCTCACGTAAATGCTGTTGTGGCTACAAATTCAAGAAATGTTATACGAATATCAACAAATTAAGTTAGGAGTTTGAAAACAAGTTTAAAAGCATCGCTTACACAAACATCAAATAATTTTATGGTCAAGTTTATGGGAAGTAATGACCTTCCTTATGTGGCACCTTTAAGTTTTAAATAATTTTTTGGCATTAAAATATTGAAAATTAAAATCAACAAGGTTTTTTAAAAGTAACCGTTGCAAATAAATTTTTAAACTTAGGGTTTACTTTTTGCTTGGGAGAGCGTTTACGTAAATTAACTTTTTAATCTTACCAGATTCGTAGTCACTAAGGTAAGATGCGTCCATAGCAACAGAAACTGGTCCTACAGTAGCAACAGCGTCAAGAAGAGCGTTTTCATCTTCAGGATCGATGACTTTGTAGCTGCTTACTTTAGTTACAACTTCTGAAGCGGAGAAACTGCACTTGCCATCTTTAGCTGTAAGAGAAAATTGTGTTCTATTTTATTTGTCCTTATATGTATAACTTATTTAAAAATATAAAGTATTAGACTTGTAATATTATTCTTACTTATATTACCTTTAAAAATCCTTAGGGATATACCAATAATTTAATAATTTAAAAGCACAAAAGGTAATTTTAGGCTTTATGGTGGATGAAAAAAAATGCTTAGTTTGTGGTCATAGGTTTGGACGTTTATTGGAAAGAAATAACTGAAGTGGGCTTTTTGCGACAAAATGTACATAGCGTATAATTTTTTACTTGATAAATTGCGGCAACAAGGCACCTAGTTTAATAATAAAACATGTTGTATTATTTTGTGTGTCTATAGTGAAAGTTATAATTGATATTATAACACATTTGTTTTTTTATTAATAATTTGGTTGAAATTGTTGATTTGTTGAACAAAATAGCCACAATACAAAAATAAAACTTAATTTTTTCCAAACTGCTAATTTACAGGTGAATAAGCCTCATACCAATATTATATTTTAAATAAATGCAGAATCTAGTATTCAATAATTAAAATGGTAGGCTTATTTTTTATACTATTATTTTTATTGCGGTATTGCCTTTTTTGTCAATAAAACATTTTTTCTGGATGTTGAAAGCGTTAATATTTAAATGCTACATCAAGCAAAGGAGGTAATGTGTGATGTACACCTCTGCTAAAAGCACTTTCCGTACTTGCTGGAAGGCTGCGTTTTGTTTAATTGTAATTTGAACTGTTTTTCTAGTTGTATATAACATATTATTGTTGCTATTATTTCTGGTATATCTTTGGGGGTATAGAGTATTTAAAATATTATTTTGGTTAAGAAAGTCACCAAAGCATTGTTTTATGTGTTAAAGACTAGATTAAACCCTTCGAAATTTGATCTTATTATTTTTGTTTTAATTGATTACTCACCCTTGTATGGATAACTTTCTTCAGACTGAAGACCATTCTTTTCAACATATGGGAAAGTTTCTTCCAAATATCCTCCGTCACAACCAAAGTTAATATCAGTACTACAGTCAACTAATTGTTGCTCAGAAAGAGATACAAGTTTTCCAGTTTTACGATAGTATGCAGCTTCAGTGGAAGCAACCTATAATGAAATGGAAATCATTCTTAAAGTATAAAATGTAATTTTAAAAATATCTAGTTAAAAAATCTAAATATATTTTTACGAATTAAAAATTTGATTGGTGATGTATAACACTCTTAGTTACTATCAGAATATCTATACTTACGACGGTGAAAGCCCAGCATGATCCGCACTGTCCTTGATCTTTAACACCTGTTACTTGTCCTTTAGTTCTCCAGTCAACGGAAGCTGGAGCTTTAAGCCCGCTCAAAACGTGTTTGGTGGCATTGAGTGATGGTTTGTTGGAAGAGCTTAAAGCCAAGAAGGCTCTGAATTCTTCGTTAGTCATGTCGGTAAATTTGTTAATTCCTACAGAATTGTATAGCTAAGATTAGTGCGGGTAATAAAATTATTAACCACTTTATTCTTAGAAATAAATAATGTCTTAAAAAGTAAATATAATATATAAAACATTTTGTCATAATTATAACACCAATGCTGATAATTTTTAATAAGATACCAACTATAAATACAGTGGCGCTTCGCTAATCTGTATCCCTGTTAGTTCTGTGCAGGGGAAGCGGTAAGAAGTTGAGTATATTACCGACTTTTCTTAGTTTTAGTTTTTTTTATAAAATATTAGGTGCAAGTTAAAATGTGTTCTTTTTTTTATGTGAAACTATTATTTGAACGCCTAATATTTTATCAAGAGACTTGTATTTTTCTTTCGAATTACCGAGGACTTACTGTAATATGAGTTTTAAATATTGTAAAATTTTTTTTTATTTTTTAATTATGGAAGTCAGCAATTTTGATCTTTTTTCTAAACCAATGTGGTACCTTATTGCTAAAAACAATTTAAAAAATTGCAGTAATGAGCTTTGCAAAGCAATTTGAATGTTGTTACATTTTTTTTTGTCGTTGTATTTATATTATTTTATTGCTTTTTTATTGCTTGGCTAATCTATTAATCTTATTGCTAAATTATTAGTTTTATGTACAGTTAGCGAAGTAATATCACCACCAATGAGTTTTTACTACAACTGTAAATAGCCCTTATGCTTACAAAAAATAAACTATTAATTTCAGTAGATATCTATCTAACTCATATTTAATAATCACAATTACTTATTGCCTATTGTTATTAAGCAACTTAAACCGTTGTTTTTTTGCATAGGCAAAAATAGAACAAAAACTACAGAAAATTTACCTTTTTGTAAGATACAAGCCCCTGTTCGTATAAAGCATTGTGTTCTTCAATTTGGCGAAGGTTGTCTTGGAAGATGTTAAAACGTTTAGTTTCTTCAGCTTGGTTTCTGTAGGTCTTGCCGTGGTTCAGCTAAGAAAGTAAAATATGTTTTTATTGACAAATAATTAATAATTAAATAAATAATAATTTTAAAACAAAATATTAAAATTATTTTATTAAAATATATATTAATAAATATTTTTATTAGAAATGTAAACTTAAGGTCTAAATACATCAAAATATTATTGTATAAAAGTTCTGCATATAGATCTGCTAATCAGAGAAAAAATAAATATATGTAATTTTAACTTTTTTTTTAAATACTCTTAGTTGTGTATATTGTTTAATTTTATTAAAATTTATTCTGTCTTTTTTAAGTAAAATAACTTAACATAGAATTTTATTAAAACTAGTTGTATTCTAAACATTTTTTAATTAAATATAGACAAAGCAAAGAATAGTAAAAATATTGTTTAGCAAAAAAAAGTTATTCAATAAATATAGTAAAATAAAACTAAAGCGTAATTAAATTATTAGTCTTATACAGATACATTTACATACATTAAATTTTTTAAATAAAATGGAATCCTAAAAGATTTTTAGTTTATTTGGTAACTTATTGAGTCGGTTATAAAAGAAATTATATATTTTCATTATGTTCGTTAGTTCTAGTTAGTTCTGGTTGATTCTGATTAGTGTCATATTTCTTAGGTTTTTTTTCTAACAATTTTATTTTTATGTATGGCAAAAAAATATTTTACAATTAGAAACAAATTTGATTTATTATTTTTTAAACTTTTAAAACTAAAATGTTTAAATAAATAATACATAAAAATATATTTCTGTATACTATTAACTTGTATGTCATAAAATATTAAAGTCATTATATTTATCACTTTTTAATTAATAATATGTACAATAATAAATAAAAACTACCTTGTATGCTATTAACCATGCATTAAATTAAAATTTAAAGAAATATTAAAAGGTATTTTACACATGGAATTTATTTAGTAATTAACTTAGTCAAATTCAAAAAACTGGATTTTACTTCATTTCTGACGAGGTTTTTAAAACTAATTTCTATTAAATTACATAATGTATGCAACAAACACTAGCAGACGATTTGTAAAGATATGTCGTATTTACACAACATGAAAATTTTTCATGATTGTTTTGGTGGTCAGTTTTTGAAGCAACCATACCATATAAAATATGATTTTAAAACATTTTCCTTAGCTTTAATTTAAAAGTTTTAAAGTTAATTTATATCAAAATAAAAAAAGTAATTTTTTGTCACTTTTTTGTTTTAATTTAGAAATGTTATTTTAAGTTTATAAACATGCCAAAAATTATTTTAAAAACAATAAAGGTAATTACCTTAAAAGCCTGGAATTTGTCTCCATGCTCTCCAAGAGATGCACTTACGGCAACTACCAAGAAACTAGCGAGAATAAAAACCTTCATTATTTTATTTGGGTGGTACTATAATATCTTTTGTAATTTCCTAGGTTTATATAGTACTTCCTATCTTATTTTTTGCGTAATTTGCTTATCACGTTTTGAATTGTCATCATCATGGGGTACTTCAAATAAGTTTTACCAATAAAAAATATTATACGTTTTAAGTGGAATAAACATAATTTTTTTTTATTATTGAATATTATAAGCAATTTTATTTTTATTAAAAAATATTTTCAATTTAAATATATAAATTATTTAAATATGTACAAAAATTTTTGTAAGAACATCGCTGTTTTAAATGTAAAGGTCACTATCTGCTAGTTTTTCGTAAAGTAAGTTAACCCTTAACCACAGAGATCCGGTAATTTTGACCGGCGGGGCTTTACGATTTGTCACGATAATCCCCATCATTTGCGCTTACGTGCGTCTATGTATAGATGGGTCCACATTTAATTTATTCTAAAAGCAATACCACAAAGTACACAATAAATTATAAATTAAACAAACCTTTTCGAATAAACATAGCCTCGGACAGAGCCTGATTACATATTTTTAGATAAATATTAAAAAATACATTGCTAAAACACGTATCACCTACTTAAAAAACATTCTCTTATTTTGCCGCTGCCCTACTATAAAACCGGTGGCACGTGGCGTTGTACTAGAAACTCTTCGGGTTAAATATTATATGCTATAAATCATTGTTCACAAAAGGGTTTCTTTACTTTATCATTTGTTGTGTTCTTGGCGGCATCGCTTTCAGAATGAATTAAATGTGGACCCATCTTTACCTTTCTAGTATTTAGTTTTATGCTATTATCCATGTAGTAAAAAGTGAATGTCTTAAAGCAAGCAAAATATTGAGTTTTAAAGTACACTGGTCAAATTTACCAGTAGTTTGCCTTTACGTACCAACTTTAAAATATACATTTTTTAAAGTTTTTACATTTATAAATTGCGTATGGACTGTAACCTGGGGCTATGGATGGTGGAGGCGAGGATAACCATCTGAATGTTTTAAAAAGTATCCGTCAAAAGGTGCAACTTAAGGTGGCGCCACAGTAGCCAAGAGGATATTTTTTAACCAATGAGCATGAATTATTAGAGTGAGATAAAAAATGAAAAAGGACAGATAGATACAAAATAAAAAAGGAAAGAAATACCAAAATCCCTCCACTGGCTATTGTGGCGCCATCCCAATTTGCTAGATTGCGATTGCCACTTTTTCAACTTGTCCGTCATAAAAGATGGTTATCCTCCTCTCCACCATCCATACCTGGGGCCCACAAAACGGAGAAAATATTGGAATAACCATTATGAGGATATTTCGCAAAATGGGTGGATTCTAATGGTAGCAATATCGAATAAGATGTCGACTATATACCATCGGATCATGACACTGACTCAGAGATGGAGGTCAACGAATAACACAATGAAAATGAAGATGATATTAAAAAGTATAAAATATTTTGAGATGGCAACTTAAAAAATCATAAAAATCACTACAAATGGTCAATAAGGTTCTTTAATTCCTAAGAATACACTAACGCTATAACATAGCAGCACAAGAACTATTAAAAACCATATTTATTTGATGTATTTTGTTTAAAATTGTTTATAGACACCCGGTAAAAATGACCGGTAGTCTGTGGTTACGTTCCGGAAACGGTACCCCTGTGGTCAAGGTTAAACTCTTTAAAAATTCCTAAGTATCTTGCGGTATTATTATGATCAACTTTTGTACCCCTTAAGTAAAATAATAAATTTTATTACATGCAAAAATTACTGTTCTGGCAAAGGTAAAACTTAAAAATACATATAATTTGCAAACCTATGTTTGGTAGACCTAATATAGGCGTTGAGCAACATAGTCAAAAATGGATATTTTGGTCCCATGTGTGAAAAGTGAGTGAAACCTACAACTTTAGATTCCTCATAAAGGTAGTAGTAAATGTTTGGTATGACACTTTTGAACATTCGGTAGCTTAGTGACGCTCCAAGAGAATAGACAAGGATAGAGGATCAATCGCCGTTTCGAAAAGTGGCACAATTTGAAGAAAGGGTCTGCGGGATGGCAGGGCATGCGCATACGCACTCCCAATGTCAAAATCGGCGGTATATTCAAAAACATTGATTTATTGAGTAAATATACATAAAACATTAATAAAAAGTGTAAAATGTGGTTTATACTGAAATTTATTAATATTTTAATGACTAAATATTGGTAATTTAGTGCTAATGGTGTATTAAAATCTATTTGGTAGAAGACTATTTTTTTCTTAGATTGGAATAGGTTAATGTGGAAAAATGTATAGGTATAAATTTTAGGAAATGAGAACTGAAAATAAAAATCTAAATAGAATTATTTCTTGAAAACTAAACTTTTATTGCGAGATTACTTATTTAGCATAAAAAATGGTACTAAATGTAAAAGAAGTGTATAATTTTAAGAAATATATGAAAATAGCATGCTCAAACTTACCAACCAAATAAATTTTAGATTTATGTTGATCCTATTTAGTTGAAAGGTATTATAGTCTATAAGTTAATATTACCTACTTATACTAAGAAAAGCGTAGTAGGATTTCAGTTTCCATAGGCCACTGTGCTTGGTCCATTTTATTCGATATCTACATACTTGTTTTTTTAGGTATGAGGAAGCAGATAAGATTGTAGGTTTTAATTAACAATGAAAATTTAAGTTTCCACATTACTGGATACTTATTTTGAAATAAAATACTTTTGTAATAGAAGCTCAAAAATGCTCGTTATTGCAGAAAAAAATCCTAATCCTAAACATTTTTTTCCACAAATTTTCAATATTGACAAAAATAAGTGTACTTTCCTCTTAATATAAATTTATATTTTTTAAGATCTTTCATATACCTACCACTGAAAACAATTAATATCAAATGGTTAAATTTTTTCGTAAAATTAATAGTAAGTTTGCCTTATAGTACGAACTTAAGTAGACACACTCTATATCTTGGTTTGTACCTTAACTGGATCAGTTATTAAGTTTTTTAAGTGTTTAGGCCTTAGGCCTTTTTATTTTTTCGCTTTAGTATATTTTTATCACAATTAATACTTTTTAAACTGATCATTTGTCTGTCTTTTACAGTTCAAGCAAATTTTTAAATAGAGAGTGACGCACACAGAAATCCTCTATTGGTTCATTGTGCTTTTACCTCCAGCAAGATATTCATTAAATATATTTTACGGATGTATATAAAATAATAATGTATATAATGTTTTGTTACATAAATAAATTCTATATAAAGTGTTAATTTGTTTTTATTCAAAAAAAAAAAAAAAAAAAACAAAATAACGTAAATAATTTAGAAAATAATTTATTAAAAAACCCATAAATTTCCACAAATTTTGTTTCAATAATTTATATCTATAACACAGGTCACACGTAAAATCAAACCGAATAAAACACAAAACAAATATACAGCCACAACAATCACAAAACATCAGCCATATTGAACACGTGAAAGTCAAGAGTTTTGACATTTATAACAGCCAATAGCAAGCCGGAAAAACAACCTCCCATGCGCATGACGAGTAATCCCGCTGTGTTAAGTTAACCATCAAACCGGTGAAAGTTCGCAAGATATTTGGCTGATAGTATTGATTCAGACACAAAAATGTTACGTAAAAAGTGCGTACTGAAACAAAAAATTATAAATAAATCCATACTTTTAACCAAGCACGTCCTTTTTACCAACGTTAAGCAAGAATAAAATAAAACTTTGACGAGCTCTTTTGGTCGCTGAACACAATCACCAGTCGCAGGTGTGTGCCATTTCTTAATTGGTGGGGGTAAATCAACTGTTTCTCTCCCCTCTCCATTCTCTTTGGTGACGCTAGGACGTCACAAAGATGGCCGTCTGGCGAATATCACAATTAACCTTTTTAGTCTAGTATTATGTGTAATGAATAAAAGTATCATACACATTTTAATGCAGCATAATGACAGGATAATGGTTTGAAATGATACTTTATTAAATTCGGTAGTTCAATTAACTTATTACGTCAAAAAGTTGGCCACCGTGCTAAAATTATGGTTTACCAATCTAAAGTCTGGATTTATTTGTAAGAAATAAGAAGTATCATACAAATTTTAATGCGGCATGATGACAGGATTACTAGCTTATGATTATATTTTGTAAAATTTAGTAGCTTATACCGAATGACGTCACAAAGATGGCTGCTGGGCAGATATACATAGGTCCAAGATAAGTACTAGGCGTTTTTAATATTATTGCTTTAAAATCTAATATTGACTTTGGAATTGAATTTGAATTCACATACAAATCCTAAATTTATTTAAAAATAAAAATGCATTGTCATATAGGTATTAAACAGACTGTCCACAAATAGGGTTTACAATAAGAATCATGAATGAGAAAAAATATTTTCTAGAAAAAGTTATTCCTTATAAAATTTCTTGCTTGTAACAAAATTATGATTCAGGAAGAGAAATTATTGGTTTTGTATACAGGGTACGAAAAAACTTGAAAAGCATGATTTTTCTTCAAGAGTAAACTAACTTTATTTTTGATTTTTAGGTAAAATATCGATAAAATTTATATAGATTAGCATTTTAAATTACTTTTATAATTTTACACGGCTGTAGCGTAGCTAGGGGAGGCGGTGTAGGCGGTGTAGGTGGTGTAGGCGGTGTAGGCGGTGTGGGCGGTGTGGGCGGTGTGGGCGGTGTGGGCGGTGTGGGCGGTGGAGGCGGTCGCCCACGGCACCCGGGGTCCTCGCGGCAAGGTGTAAGTATAAAATGTGTTATAGGAAAAATACCGAAATGTAAATCAGGGGCCCCGCAAAACTGTAGAACGTGTAAAAAAGTTAAAAAAATGGGGGTGGACCTTCTTTTGGTCCCCAAATTTTTTTCACTTGATAAACTGGGCCTCGCGGATAACTTCGCCTACGCCTAAAGGGCCTTGCAAGAAAGGTAAGGATTTTTTTTTGGTTCGCAATAATTTTTCGTCATGAAAGGGACCCCGCGGACACGACTTCGCCTACGCCTAATTTTGGTCACGCCATGCCACTGTTACACGGTATTTAAAAGTTTTATGAAACTGGTTTTGGTGTTGTCAAAAATAAATTATTTTTAATTTTTATAAAAAGAAGCCTAAAAACTCTTATCAACCTGTGTTATGTTATGCAATCAGCCCTTTGTATAGAACTAATTACGTAACCGTAATTTAAGTGGACTGTATTATAATTTCATAGGTCGTACTGACTCAAAATTGATAACTCGCTCGCTAAATTATTTTTATGTAATTAAATGAGTATAAAAAGGAATTCTTACCAAATGGTAAAGTAAATAAATTAGTAAAAATATTGAAATTGCAATTAAAGTAATTTAAGGCAAAAAATATTAATTTTCATGTTTAGATGGTTAATTAATACTAAAGTAAAATAAAAAATAAAAAGAAGTGAAGACAGAACATCCTCACCCCCTGAAAATGCCCAGAGCATTTTCAGAATTAAGCATTATTAGGTAATGGGCATAATTTGACTAATGGGCGTTTAATTAAACCCTTAGCCGTTTTTACCACAGCCACTCTGGCTATCTTTTTGTACCACAAATCACTTCTTATATACGACCTAAAGGCCAATTAAGAAAAGTAGTATCCTCGTTTTTAATAACTACCATAGTATTAGGAACGATTGGTAAATCATTTGAAATATTCCACTTTGCACGTTGCTGCAAAGTATGCAAGTATTCACGGTTCCATCTGCGCCAGAAATCAAAATGTATTCTTTGTAGCAGCTGCCAGCGAGAAAGTCTATTTAATTTTAAAGAATTTAAGTCTCTATCTGGAATATCTGTTAAAGGCTCCAAGCTTAAAAAATGACCGGGGGTCAATACTGATAGATCATTCGGATCTGTACTAATAGGACATAAAGGTCTTGAGTTTAGAACTGCTTCTATCTGTGTAAGTACTGTGTAAAATTCCTCATAACTTAAAATTTGTTGGCCTATAACTCTTGACAAATGTGATTTAACGCATCTAATATTGGCCTCCCATAGTCCGCCCATGTGTGGCACACTAGGTGGGATAAAATGCCATTTTATTGCTTCAGTATTAGCTGTATCTAAGAAAATTTGTTTTAAATACTTGGAGGCGCCTACAAAATTGGTACCGTTGTCGGAATAAACATGAGAACATTGACCCCTTCTAGCGATAAAACGACGAAAACCAGCTAAAAATGATTCAGTAGAGAGTTCGGAAAGAAGTTCTAGGTGAATTGCTTTGGTAGCGCAACAAATAAAAATACCAACATAAGCCTTTAAACTTCTAGAACCACGCAACCTATTCATAGTGATTGCTTTGGCCTGCGATACACGGAATTTAGGTAAATTACCAATTTTTGGCTGGTATGATTCGGGATGTGTTCTCCAGCAAGTCTGGCAACGAAAAATAACTTTTCGAATTACCCTTTTTGCAGCAAGATCCAAAAATTTTGAATGAGTAAGCAATGTGTGGTTTGTATACCTGCATGACAAAATTTTGTATGTATTTTAAGAATGAGTAATTCAGTAAAAGTAGAATTGCTAGGCAGTAAAATAGGAAATTTATTATCAAATTTAAGTTCAGAATTGCATAATCTTTCTCCTACTCTCAAAATATTTTGATTATCTAAAAAATGGATCTAGTTTTCTTAAATATTTTGGAAGAGGTTCTTTATTAAGTAGTAATGAAGTTTCTATTTGAAAACAAGTATTTTAAACATGCTTTGCTAAAACTAGCAAAGAGTTATGTAGCTCATGGGAAGAAAGGTTACACTTTATTGGATTATTTTTATTTCTGGTATTATGTAAAAATCGTAAGACGTATGCCAATATTCTTTTAATTTTTAGAATAGAAGAAAAGTTTTAAAATAATCTATCAATAAAATTATTATTTTTCTTTAAAGTAGATATAGAACGCACAATTTTTTGCTCTTCAGCCTCTGCTTCAGGCTGCGCGGAATGTTGAATTTTAATAAAAGGCCACAATTCTTCAGGTGCCTGCAAAAAGCTTGGGCCGTCCCACCAAAGAGAAAATGTAGATATTTCTCCAGGAGAGAGACCACGTGAACCGCAATCTACAGGATACAAATCTGAAGGAACATAGTACCAGTTTTCGGGGAAAGCCTTTCTTAAATGTATGTAACACGATTACTTACTAAAGTTTTCCAACGGTGTGGAGAACTCTAAATCCAAGAAAGTGTAACTTTACTATCAGTAAAAGCAAATATTTTTTGAAAGGTTATGGTTTTTTCAAACGTATTTAAAGTAAAATTTACAAGTTTTGAGAGCAGAACTGCAGCGCAAAGTTCTAATCTTGGTAATGAGATTCTTTTCAATGGCGCTACCTTAGATTTTGCACATACAAGAAAAGTTTTAAATGAATTATCGTCAGACAAAATTCTAAGGAAAATTACTGCTGCAAAACCCTTTTCTGATGCGTCAGAAAAACCAATTATTTGACAACATTTCATATTAATGATATTTATATGTCTAGGTATAGTAAAATTTGGAAATATTTAATTTTTTTTTTAAACTTTTCCCATTTTAAAATTAAATCGTTTGGGGGAGTATCATCCCAGCCTAGCCCTAAGGACCATAGACATTGTTAAATCAATTGACAGTAAAGAAAAAGTGGAGTTAAATATCCAGGAGGATCAAATATTCTTGCCACTTCGGACAATATGTTTCTTTTAGTACAAGGCTTATTGGCACAATTAAAAGAATAGAAAAAATTATAATTTTTTGGGTCCCAACGCAATCCTAATATTTTTAAAGTAGTATTGTTTTCTAAATCTAAAGAAAAATCTTTTGTTTGTACATGTGACTCAGGTAAGTCTAAAAGTAATTTAGGATCATTACTAGCCCATTTTTGGAGTTCAAAACTACCCCTTTTAAGTAAGGTAATTAACTCTTCTTTAATTTTTAACGCCTGATTAAAATCTTGACTGCCGGCAGCAATATCGTCAACATAAGTTGAATTAAGAAAAATTGAACTAGCCAAAGGTAGATCGGTATAATCATTAGCAAGTTTATTTAAAGTACGTATAGCTAAGTATGGTGAACAGGCAACACCAAAAGTAATAGTATTTAATTGATACTCAAGCACTTGTTCATTGGGTGAAAATCGCCATAAAATTTTTTGATATTTTCTTTGTTCCCGTTTTACTAGAATATTACGAAACATTTGTTTAATATCACAAGTAAAGACAAATTTAAAAATTCGAAAATTAAGAAAAATTTTAACTAAATCCACCTGAAGCTTTGGACCTGCGTAAAGCGCTTCGTTTAAAGAAATTTTGTTGGGAGCGTGACTGGACGCATCGAAAACAACTCAACGGGGTTGACGTAGAGTCTTTTTTGTACTGCATGATGAGCAATATAAAATTGATCTGACATAGTAAACGATGGGTTTAAGACAAGTTCCATATGTCCCAACTCTAAATATTCACGTAGGACTTCAGAATATGCGCGCTACATCTCTTTATCTTGTAAAAGACGTTTTTCTAAAGAGTAGAATCTACGCAAAGCTACTGATTTAGTATTACCAAAGTCAGGAGCAGAAATTTTAAAAGGTAAAGCAACGGTATATTTTCCATCTTGAGATTTTGTAGTTGTATCTTCAAAGTATTTTTCGCAGTATAAATCTTCCGGTGATTTAGAAATTACTTCCGGTACCTCTTCTATTTCCCAAAACCTCTTTTTTAAATTGTCAAGTTCAGTATTTGCAAAAGTAGTAAAAAATGACTGTATATTTGTTGAAAAATATTTAGATTTGAATAAAGGCAATTTCCCCATAATTGTCCCTTCAAAAATAGTATTAACAAATGTAGGACTATCTGGTCCCGTATGTATTTTACCGTTTTCTAAAATAGAACCGAATATATCCGCCCCTAATAGTAAGTCTACTTCATTCTTTTTTTATTAAATCCAGGGTCACTTAGCTTTAAACTTTTAGCAAGCGGTACTAAAGAAATGTCAAATGAAGTTCACGGCATGGAGTCGCATATTTTATCAATAATTATAGCTTCGATATTTAGACTTGTAGTGTCACTATGCAGGGGTGTAATAGTGCAAAATACACACGACCGAGCAGAAGTACACATTCTTTCGAGACCTTGTAAGTTTGATGAAACATCAAATTTTGATAATCCCAATTTGTTAACAAGCCCTCTTGTAATAAAAGAAGATTGAGCCCCTGTATCTAAAATAGCCCGAGCTTGATGCCAGTTACCAAACATATCTTTAATATTAAGTAAAACAGAGGGAAAATAAAACGTCATGTTCGTTTAACAACATGCCCACTTGCAAAACTTTGTCATCATTATTGTTAGAAGTGCTTTGTACTTGAGTATAATTTTGAGCATTTTGTATAATGCTGTTTTGTAAATTTGTATTAGAATTGTGAGGTAAATTATAACTTTGAGTAATGTTTTGAGAGGGCACAACATTATTTGTTATTGGAAAAGTACCTACCACTGGAAGAAGAACATGGGTTATTATTATTATTATTGTAAGGTAAATGTAGTAATGAATGATGATTTTTGCTACAAGTTTTACATCTTTTTGGGTACACACAGGGGCGAATATATTTGGTTAATTAATAAAGTTGAGACATACAGGGTGTTCGTTTAAAAAGTTACCACTCAGTTATCTGCAAAAAGAGACAGATTTGAAAAAATCGCCGAAACACGTCAAGATACTTATTGACAGTAATACCCTAAGAGAAGCAACGTTTTTACAAAAAATTGGACGGCACCCCTTGAACTCCCTAGCCACTAGGGCTCCCACCCCAAAATTCTTAAATGGGTTGGGTGGTCAAGTAATACATCATTTTAAAGCTCCTGTTTGTACTTTATAACCCTAGGATATAAAATCAATATCTTCACCTATTGCAAAATGGCGGTACTTTAAAAATAACCCTAAATACTTGATTGGAATAGCCGCATTTCCGAAACTACACTGTACTACACTGAAATATTGTATGTGCATTAGCTAAACAATTAATACAGGCTTTATTGCCTTTAACAATATTTATTCTTTCAAAAGTTGTCTTTGACAAGAATGTAGGGCATTTGTAAATAATATGCGCCTCTTTACACAAAAAGAATGAATTTCCTGATGATCTTAACGTTTGCTGTTGTGTAAGTAAAAAAGCAGAAGAATTACGTTTCAAAGTTGTACGATTTAAATTCTGGTTAGAAGGTTTATTTTTTTATCTTTGGACAATCCACGAAGGCTGAAAGCCTAAATACTAACGTACCGTGGGTGTCTTAAGCAGGGTAAGAGGAAGTTTGTTAACACGGGACTTAAAAACTTGAAGATTTGGGGGGAAGGAAAGACCTCCGCTGGCAGCAGGTTCCACAGTCTAGAAACTCTAGGGTTAAAAGAACGAACGAAATGGGAAGTTCGGGGCCTGTCCAATTGAACTGTATGGAGATGCATACGCGCGGCACCACGAGTTTCTCTGTTGGGAACTGCAAAAGGAGGGACTATACTGGACAATTCGTCGGAGCAGAAGCCGTAAAAGTATCTATAGAAGAGCGATAGATCTCCCACAGCTCAACGATGGGCAAGAGAAGGAAGTCTTTGAGTAAGTAAAGGATCATTAATAAGACGAACAGCCCTTCTTTGAATGGCATCAAGAATGCTGAGGGTTGTAGGGGATGCCATTCCCCAGACATGAGAACAATATTCCAGAGAGGGTCGAATTTGGAACACATACAAAGTGTATAAATTGGAAGGAGAAAAATACTTTTTGGCTCGGAAAAGAAATCCAAGCTTTTTGAAGCCGTGGTGGCTATAGATACAATGTGTTAATGCCAGTTAAGGTTATTCTCAAATGTGATGCCCACAAGGTTAAATGTGTCCCCGCTCTGCAAAACCTGGCCACTCATAAGCAAAGGATGAGTGTGTGAAGATTTTTTTCGCGACAAGGAACACGATTGTGTTTTGGATGCATTAAATTGAACGAGATTTTTGGCGCCCCAATCCAATATCAAATTGAGATCCTGTGAAAGAGATATCTGCATCGCCCTGCGTTTGCTCTCCAAGTCGGGCTGAGAGATTGGTTTGGGAACCTGAAAAGTGGAGTAAAGGGTACTATCGTCAGCATAACTATGAATGGGATTCGTTGTGGAAGAAAGAAGGTCGTTGATGTGAAGAAGAAACAAAGTTAATGCTAGTACTGAACCCTGAGGCACCCCAGCATTAATTTCGTGAAAGCTTGAAGAGTGGCCATCAACAATGACTGATATACGTCAATTAGAAATATAACTGGAAAGCCAAGAGCAGAGTTTAGTTGGAAGACCGTAGGAGGGAAGTTTATTAAGAAGTGCGTCATGCCAGACTTGGTCGAAAGCTTTAGATATATCAAGAGCAACGATCTGGGACTCACCTAGAAACTCAAGAGACTTGTTCCAGTTGTGTGAAACGTAGGAAAGAAGATCTGCTGTAGATCTCTTGTGACGAAATCCATATTGCCTGTCATGTAAAATTTTATGTTTTTCTAAAGACCTAAGAATTTGCGAGTAAATGGATTTCTCCATTACTCTCCATTACTTTACAAAGCAGTGAGAGTGAAATGGGTCTATAGTTGGATGGAAGAGATTTAGATCCTTTCTTAGGAATAGGCTGGACAAGTGCAGCTCTCCAGCTGTCTGGAAATATACCCGTGTCATAAGAAATTCGAAAGAGCCTGGTTAAAATAGGTGAAAGTTCAGGAGCACATTTTTTTAAACGATTGCTGGTATTTCATCTAGCCCAGACGATTTTTTGGTAATAAGAGAAGAAAGGATACGCTTAATGTGTTTTACCTTAAAAATAATATTGGGTATTTTGTGAGGAACTGGGGGAACAGTTGAAATTGGATGATTGACAGGTGGATGAAGGGTTGAAAGTTAATGGTGGAAAAGAACTGGTTCAAAAATTTCTACTGATGTTTTTGGCAAAGGACCAGAAGGATTTGCTGCCATTTGAGCAAGAAAGCACTTTGTTTTTATACGGTTATCAAAGGAGTCCTTGGCGTCTGAGATTGTTTGGTGGTAGTGGTTTCTTGCTTCAATGCTGGCCAGTCGGTTTTCTGGACTAGGATCCTGTAGAAACTTCTTGTGAGCCTGAATTTTTAAAATTCTAGCTTTGTCACATGTTTTAGTGAACCAAGGTTTGTGATTAGAGGGTTTGATGGTTTTCTTGGTGTGAGGTACATAGGTTTCAACGCCCAATAGAATTGACTCGGTCAGTTGGTTACAGATTTCGGAAGGATCCTGGGAAGAAAAGCAGATAGTGTCCCAAGGGTACGTGGCGAAAAAGTCCCTAAGGCCATCCCAGTCGGCTGAGTTGTAGTGCCATACGGTGCGTGGTGGCATGGAATCATTTACCTCAGGATGTACAGAGTAAGATACAGTAACCAAGCCATGATCTGAGCGACCTAGAGGGGCAGTAACAGATGCTTTATAAAGTTCAGGGTTAGAAGTAAGAAAAAGATCTAAGGGGTTTGAGCTATAATTTGGCACTCTAGGAAAGTAGGTAGGAGTCATAATAAGGTTGGTAAGATAATTACTGACTGCGAAGATTTCGGCTGCTCTGCCTTGAGGGTCAGTTTTTGAAGAGCCCAGCCAATCCTTATTATGGACATTGAAATCGCCAAGCACGATTACTTCGGCCATTGGAAACTGGGAAATGATACTGTCGATCTTTGTTGAAAGAAAGTCAAAGAATTCGACATAGGAATTGTCAGATGGAGATCTGTACAAACAACAGATAAATTTAGTAGAAGATCTAAGGGAAAGTTTGAGCCAAAGGACATCGGGCCTACCCGATTCAAGATTAGAAACTCGATCACAGGCCAGATCGTTGCGGACGTAAGCACACACGCCCCCATGTGGGCGAAAAAACGAAATAAGTTCGTAGCCTGGGAAGAGAAGGTGGCTGGTTGAAGTTTTAGAACTTATTTGTGTCTCCGTTAGAAACAGTATGTGGGGCTTAAATGACTCAAGGTGATGGTGAACGGAGTTTATATTGGTGTTAAGCCCACATATATTTGCAAAGGAAATTAAACCTTTCGATAAAGGCCCCCGGATGCACCCCTCGCCCGGAGATCCGAATGGAGGGGTATTTTACCTCCGGAATGTTTTACTCCCGGGTGTGCCGCCATCATTTTTACATAATTTTGGGGTGAAAGGAAAAAAATAAAAGAAAAAAGAAGGAAGAAGGAAAACTGACTCCCTTACCCAGAACCCGAAACGTCCGTTAGGACTTCACGGGTCCTTTAATGGGTGAGTGTGGTGGTACCTCCTCAGGCGAGGAAAGCTCCTCTACCACCTACTTTCTTCTTTGAGTGATATTAAGTCAAATGTCTTTTGTGTAACAGGGTCTAAACAGCATGTTAGCCAAAATGAAATTCCATTCGGAGGGTTTATAACCCATATTTTTTAAAGAAGCTAAGTTATCTTCAAAAGTATCAATTAAATTTCGTAATGAATGCACATCATCATTAAGTAAACACGAGGAACCTTCAATAGCCTTCCAGCAAGAAACTGCCCGAAGACGTTGGTTGTCGTACCTCTTTAATAAAGTATTATAAGCAATATTATAATTAGCTCCTACCAATTTAATATTTTTAATTAAATTTAAAGAACACCACTCAACACGGAGAGCAAATAATTAAATTTTCCCATGTCAGAAAGATTATTACTATTATGTACTAAAGCATTAAACAATTCAATAAAACAAGGAAAATTTTGAGAATCCCCGGTAAAAGTAGGTAATTTAATTTTTGGCAATATTGCATGTTTATTTCTCTGTGCAACAGAAACATTGTGACTTTGATTTAAAGAATCATCATGAATTTCTATTTTAAATAAATCATGATAGCTGGTCTGAATATTAGAGCATCTTTCCGAAAAATCCGTATGTAAAATGTTTTCAGCAGTCACTTGTGACGTATCAGAAGCTATTTGACCAATAATAGCAAAATGATGTTTCTCAAAATCTTTTATTATCTTTTTTAAATTTTTATACATAACTTTAAATTTGCTTCGTAAGGAAGAGTTATCTTTAGACTCATTTGCAACTGTTTTAATGCATTCTAATTGATTAACAGCTATTTGTCTTAAAGCCGAAAAGCGTAAGTATTTTTGTTCTTCCGTAGGTGAAGGCGGCATTTTAAATTAATAAATAGTAAGTATTTAAGTATAAGTTTGTTTTAATAAACAACAATTTTATTTAGTAGCAATATTCAATGTATCGTGAAAGCTTTTATTTGTAAAATAAAATGTAAAATCTTTGTAACAAATAATAAGTTTTATTTTATTGACCTTATCGTACAAGCTCTCTATTTGTGTAAAAATAAAATAAATCGTTTATCGTTTATAAACGAATTGTAAAAGCTCTATTTGATGTAAAAATAAGTAATTTATTTTACATTTACAATAAACAGGGTTTTATTTGCAAACCCAAAAAGAGCTACCTGCCTGGTATGCCACGGAAGGCAAAAAACGCAGATATGGTTTGTTATACGAAATATGTTTTTTAAGAATAAGAATATTTGATTGAAAATAAATACGAAATTTTAATGTATTTAACTGATTTATGTAAGAAATAGTAACGGTAAAAGGAATAATGATGAATTTATAATAACTGAGCAAGCGAATTTCAATTTGTAAAGAAAATTTAAGAAGGATCCGGCTTCAATGGATCAAAATGTTTTGTTATGCAATTAGCTCTTTGTATAGAACTAATTACGTAACCGTAATTTAAGTGGACTGTATTATAATTTCATAGGTCGTACTGACTCAAAATTGATAACTCGCTCGCTAAATTATTTTTATGTAATTAAATGAGTATAAAAAAAGGAATTCTTGCCAAATGGATTATGTAAGTAGGAACAGGATATGTATATCTCTTTCAATAACTTTGGTAAAGGTCGTACTAGTAGCGGTTTTATGAGCACGGTACCGGCACTTTTCGATGCTTTCTTGGTACTGCCTTTGTATCGTAGGTTGATACGTAGATTTTGTAAAAAGGTTAAATGGATAAAAAAGGATGGTTAGATAGGATGTACATATTGTAATAAAGGATGGTACATTGTATTGATAAGAGAATAATATATTAATACCCGAACTTTAAAGTTAAATACAGGGTCATGCAAACAAGTAAATAAATTAGTAAAAATATTGAAATTGCAATTAAAGTAATTTAAGGAAAAAATATTAATTTTCATGTTTAGAAGGTTAATTAACACTAAAGTAAAATAAAAAAATAAAAAGAAGTGAAGACAGAACAACCAGCTTTTCCCTAAATTTATACACAACACGATTTTTCAACCGGAAACGAATGGGATCATGCTTTTTCGCCAAATTATAAAGTTAGATAAAATTTTGTTTTATTATTTTTATCGATTCAAAGCTTTATTCTTAACAAATTTTTTAAATGATATTTTAATTTAATTAACAAAAAAAAATTAAATTAACAAAAAAAAGGTTGCTTACTCTTGGAGAAAAATCATGCTTTTCAAATTTTTTCGTAACCCGTTGTTACGGTATCCCCCTCGCCTATAAATAGAGGGGAGATTCGCAAAGTTAGTTAGTTGGGATCGGTCCTTCGTAGAGGTAACAAGTAGCCGATCCAAGACTCCGGTGGAGTCTGGTAGACCCATCGTTAGAAAGAAGCGTCTCCGAAGGCTCGGGACGTGGTGGAGCAGAGAGTAACTGCTCGGTGGATCCCGTATTGTTTTAGTTATCGAGGATGGTTTGGTAGAAAGGTTGAAGGGAAGCTGGAGCTTTAAAACTACTTGGAGTTTTATTGTGTTTGATACTTTGAAAATCGTAAACATCCTTAAGCAACTTGTTCGGCCGGAGGCTAGAGACCCCGGCGTCAAGTTGAGAACTTACAGGGAAACAGTTCGGCCGCCCATTGCAATAAGGGGAAGGCGCCTGTTTCGGGAAGAAGAGGGAGCGAGAAGAAAGAAGATTGAGAAAATACGGGAGCGGGAAATGGTCTCGCAGGGCAGCGCGGAGGCTGCAGTAAGAAAGTAATAGCGTAGAAGGACGTGACGAAGTGATCCCTGGTGCACAACCAGGCCGCGGGACCCCAGCGTCACGGGAATCGGCTGAAAACGCGCCACGCTGCAGAGCGCGGTGGGAAAAGCCGATTCGGGATAAGAGGAAGAGGTCTGAGGGCAAGTTCCCAGAGGCACACCCAGGCGGCGGAACTTGTCCAAGAGGGACTTATAGGGAAACCCGGGAAGAAGAGACAACTCGGTTCGCCGAAAAGCGCGGACTTATTTTGAAGCTTGAGGAGCTTTGGGGTGATAATTCAAAGGGATTCCCAGAGGAAAATCTAACCGCGCTAGTCAGCGTCGGGAAATCTCTGGATAGCCGGGAATCGCCTGGAAGAGGTAGGGGAATACCTCAGGACCGCGCGGACGTGCATCTGTGGACATAGGCCATCATAAAGATCAGTCGAGGCTAAAAGTTTCGCTAACCCGCGCGGAAACTTTTGAAGGCTGGAAACAATTCAGGAGCACTCCAGAAGGAAAAACTCACCGCGCCCCAAGGCGAAACTGGGAAAATCGGAAAAACTAGGATTTTCTGGGGTTGCGGTAAAGGCGTCTGCGTAGGGTGGCTGACCACCCCTAGCCAGGTTACGCCAGGGTTACAAATAGTAGCCACGGCTACTGAGGGAGCTAGTGCGCAAGCGAGCGTCTCTTAACAAGTAAATACATAACCGCGGGAGACATGGGGCTAACGAGGACTCCTGTGAAGAGGACATTGACTCCTCTTCATGACACACAGAATCAAGACCACCAGACACAAGAAGAAACAGCCACAGGTACCGTTGTAGCCGGCCCGGTACAGGCTGGTTACTCGGCCGACGGCACGCCTCCCTTACTACAGGAGCTAGTCGGAGACAAAAGTAAGGGGCAATACCCAGGAGACAATCGGAGCCTATTTTAGGGGCCGCAGCCCCTAAATTAACGGGTAGCCGCCGTACCGATAACACCGTATACAAAACCAACATTTTCTTTTCGTAAATTATATTTTTTTACAAGCAAAAATTTTTATGAAGAATAACTTTTTTATAAAAATAAAATGTTTGGTCCAATTATCCTCTTGTAAATCCCATCCGTGGACAGACGGTAAATCTTATAAATAATATTAATTTATATTACATAACACTACAGAACCAGCAAAACATAAGAAACATAATTGTTTATCATCTGAATCCGTCTCTGAGTCGAAAGAAGCTTTGAGAACATAATCCAGTTGTGAATAGTTGCTGCAAAGCAGAATTTTAAACATATCTGTACATTTCAAAGAATTTTTGATGCAACAACATGTGTTTGGCTCACAATTTTTCTTGCATGAACATGACAGTAATTGAAGTAGGTGCTGGCGCGCAGCTCATCCAATCAAGATGTATCACTGAATTACCGTTACTTTCTGTTTAAATTAAACATCCATAACTTTCAGGTAATGGAATGTCTGCCTGTAGCTCTAGTGCTTTCTTCCTTATCATTGCTTGATAATTAGATTTTAATATATGTTTGCGTAGGGTGACATGATGGAAGATTGTGATTGTATGGCACCTTGCTTGCCACAGAATAAAATGTACCTTAGCTCGTTTATTGCGAAAATAAAAAATAATGAAATTTTTCTCTCAAATAAACCAATTTTTTCAAATATTTCTGATACTAAACAACTTATCTTTTTAATTTTTTTTTATATTATGTGAAATAAAGGTAATTTCCTCTTGATCAAAATTTATATTTTTTAACATACCTCGTATACTACGGCAAAAAATAAATATGTAATGATTGTATTTTAGGTTTTAGACTATGCAGAACTTTTTATAAAGATTTTTTTTCGTAAAATTATTAATAAAAAAGTTTTCCATATGGTGCGAACTTAAGTAGACGCTATGTATATAAAAAGATGCTTTATCTTTTCTTTTTCATTACATTGATCCTGGCTCTATATACGTTTACTCCTTTCTTATAAAACTAGACTTTTAAAGTGTTAATTACGATTTTTGCCCGGCGGCCATCTTTTATTTACATATACCACTACCTTTATGTCGTTTTTAAATTTGTTGGTTACACTAATTCCCCAGACATGAAACCGCACATGCCCTCTGGCTTAACGCCTATTATGGCACTTACCTACAGTGAGTTTTTGGATGCATGACAAGTCGAGACAGAAAATTACCCGGTGGTATATTAGTCTCAGAGCTAGTGAACCTTTCGAGTAACGTTGGACCTGTATGGCTGGAAATTTGTATAGTGATAAGTCATGGCATGCTAGGTACGAAAATCATCAACTGGCAGGCATCAGCCGTGCACATCATCACCCTGTATATTTTTAAAAGTTTAAAAAAATAATAAAAACAAAAAACTTGGAGCTGTCAGCTGGATTTTTTAAAGATTTAGTTCATTTAAAGTAAGGTTATTTAGGCTGTTTTTAAACCTCTATAGCTTTATTATTTAAATAAAAACTGTTTTTATTACTTTTACCATATTTTAATAATTTACTTAAAAAATTGAATTTTTTATTACATATAAAATGCTGGTCTGCCTGGATTTAAAATGCGATTATATAAAAAACGGTCCAAGATATCGATTCAAATAAGGTATACCATTTTTGTAGAAAAAAGGTGAAGGAATAAAATGGTCAAAGGAATATGTTAAAATTGGGTCAAAAATACATACAAATAAATTTAAAAAATCGTCTTACCCTGTATAGCATTAGTAAAGGGTTATTTAGTTGCCCAAGTATCATTGGTACTGTGGCAACAGTTCAAAAGGTTTAATTCAAAAATATTTTTTTATTCTAAGTTTAAAGGTCAATATCTCCCTAACAGAGCGAGATAGAACTGTTTCTATAGGAAGTACTAACATTATATTGGCTCACTCTATCACCCCTTTCATTTTTGACCTCACCTTTCTGGACACCGTGTATATTAAATGTGCTTTATGTTGGTAAAGTTAAATAAATGATCCTTTTTATTAAAAAATACATATGTTTTTGTAGTTACTGATTTTTTAAACACCGAGTTTACACAAGACGCTGATATTTTCAATTTTATTAACTACAAATATTTAAAGGATCTAGATTTATAATTTGATATTCAGTGCCCAGCTTTAAAAACTCTTTAGAAAAACGGACATTTTTCGGCAGGGGAGAGATATATTCTTTCATGTTGTCTAAAGCGTAAAAACCAGAGAAATATTGCATTGTCGTTTGGCAGTATTACTACATAAAATAAATTCCATTCAAAAAACTTTAAAACGTAAATTCTAAATGCTTATCTAGAAGGTTATACTTTGAATTGATCTTATCAACAGCTTTAGTCTACAATGTTTACATTGTTTACATAATTTAAAAATTCTAAGTATGTCTTTTCATTGTTTTATTATTGGGTTCAAAGGATCAATTAAGTGAGATTTATTTATTTAAGCAATTAATATTTAGAACTGTTATGACTTAGGTTATATTTATATAAAAATAATTAAGTTATTAAAACATAATGTTTCCGTTTAAGTGGATTAGGTAAGCAGAGACTGCATTGTTTCCTTTATCATTTTCATATTTTTGCAAAACACGTGTACATAGGGTGTTCGTTATTTCCCAAATTGATTTTTTTACCGATCGCCCCCTGAACTTTTAGTTTATAGCCTAAAACAAAATATTCAATGTAAAAATGCTTTTGATTCCTTATTTAAACCGTACTTTTTCCATTTAAATAACATGGGAGTTTTAGACTTTTCTCTGTTACATTTTTCTCTTAGACAAAAATAGAAAAAAAACTACTTATTACATATTTTGATGGGAAATTTAATGCCCTACAAAGCAGTTTTTTTATAAATTTTTGATTAAGTTACTTCTTAAACCCTTATTTGCCGTCAAACGTTGAGTTAAGATTGAGTTGTGGTCATTCTTTTGAATTTAATAGTAAACAGGCATGTTTTAAATAAATTACTCGGTATATTACATCACCATTAAATAAATATTTTAAAGAGCTTTATGAAAATACCACATTTTATATGTCTATTTCTTATAGTTTTGGAAATATGGCCATCCAAATCTAAACAATAGTAGGAATAGTGTCTATTTTATCTTCGACACTAAACTTGTGCAAAACAGTGCTTATAGCTTAGAGCTGAAGATATAATGGAAATTGAACAGAATTTTCGGACTTAAAAGGCCATATTTTTTAAACTATAAAAGATAAACATATCAAATGTTATATTTTATTAAAGCCCTTTAAAACGTCTATTTAATGGTGATGTAACTTTTAAAGGAGTGACTTAATCAAAAATTCGTAGCAGAACTTTTTGAATAGCGTTAAATTTTCCATCAAAATGTGCAATGAGTAAATTTTTTCATGTATTTTTGTCTAAGAAAAAAATAAAAGAAAAAATTCCAAAAATCCTATGTTATTTAAATGGGAAAAGCAACATGAACTCGACACGGTTTAAATCAGGAATTAAGAGCATTTTTACATTGGATATTTTGTTTTAGGCTAAAAACTAAAAGTTTAGGGTGTGATCGCCAAAAAAAAACGTTTTGGGAAATAACGGACACCCTAGTGTACAAGTTATGATAAGGGGCTCATTAGCCTAGTCAATATAGCTGTAAAACAGGCAATCGCTTAAAGTCCTCAGTAACAGCTTCAATTTTTGTATATATTTTTTTACCTTTTGTTTTTTTATATTATTTAAAATCAGCAAGCTTTTGAAAAGGAAAAACAAAATTTTTGGTTTTTTAATAAAAAATGTTATTTATTTTGGGTGTCCATTAGCTTTTTCGACAAACTTTAAGGGGTGATTCTTGGTAAAAACTAAGAAATATGTAAACATATGTCCTTAATATCCTTCTTTGAAACTACAGGATGTTACAATTTAGGAACAACAATAGTTTTTACCCAATACAGACATTCTTGGGAAATTTGGAATTATATAAAATAGGATATACCTAAATAATACAATGTTGTATTTACAGTTTTTTTTTAGTTTGAAAAGGAAAAAGTACAAAAAAGGAATCTCCGACCTTAAAAAAATGTATGACATGTTCACAATCTTACCTTTGATGGATAATTGACCCCTAAAGTTTGTTAGAACAGTTTTTGAAAACACCCTGTATAACATTATATACAGGGTGATTTTAAAGTTAATACTTTTCTTTTACCACTGTTTAAAATGCAAGATAATAGGACAATTTATAAATTAAAATTATGCCCGCAATGTTTTCTTTTCAAGATAAAGGGTGTTAAAAAAATGCCTTTTTAACGATAACTTTTTACCACTCCCGATATTTCCACAAAATTCGGTACACCTCTTTCGACCATTATATTTCATTTTTTGCTGTAAAAGTTAAAAAATAATTTCCTGTGGCGTACAAACGAACAGGATTTTTATTACATTTTTTGAAGAAAAAAATAGTACGCCAATGCTTTTAATTTAAATTATAATTATTCTTGAAGTACTTATTTAGTTTGGGGTTAATTTGGTCTCTTGATATTTTTCTTACGAAGAACGGTTTTCGTTTAAAAAAATAAAAACAGTCTTCATGCATGGCCAAATTGCTAAAATAAACCAATTTACATATTTAAATGTTATTTTTAATCCTAAACATCTTTTCTTTATAAAAATATTTGATGTTCTGAAAAATAAAAGTACTATTTTCTTGAGTAAAATTTATACTTTTTAACATACCTCGTATACCACTGCAAAAAAATTATATTTGATAATTGCATTTTGAGTTTTAGACCATGCAGAACTTTTTATAAAAATACGTTTTTTTCGTGAAGTTAATAATAAAAAAGTTTTCCATATGGTGTAAACTTAAGTAGAAATAGACTGTAGTATTATACAGAGTGATTCAAAAATTGATCAAGAAACTTAAGAGGGTGATTCTACTTGACAAAATAAGGTTAAAGCTTTATATAATTTTTTTCAAAATGTCATTTGTTTTCGAGTTACAAGCCGTCAAAGTTTAATTTTTATTTTGGTTTTTTCGCCATATTGCATTTAGTGTTTAACCAATCCAGTTGATATTTGGCACACAAATCGAGCTTTGCAGATTCTAAAATTTTAGGACAAAAATACTTTTTTAAATACCGCCGGAGGGCACTTTACCTAAAACTTAAAATTTATTTACATCCTAACTTTTTATTTTGACGGATATCGCAAAGCTGGGGGCGCCATTTTATAAACAATCAAAACTTAAAAAATAAGGTACTCTTTATTAAAGTCGATAAACCTCACCGTTTAGCACCAATAGACATCAAAGTTTTATCAATTTCATTCAAATTACCTACATACATACAGGGTGTCCAGTAACTTAATTTCCAAAAATTCGAAATGCGTTTGGGTAGTATGAGATGGAATAGTATCATGCAGCACTAGCACTATTTAAGTTGGCTACTATTTTAACATAGTCGAGTCAGTGAAGACTTTTCGAAGAAAGTCATCGGTAACAGCTCCAATTTTGATATTTTTTTACCTTTTGTTTTATTTTTATAATATTTAAAAAAGAAAACTTCCAGAGGAAAGAAATATTCATTTGTATGGTTTAAACAATGTACATTGTTGTACATACGGTGGGTTATTTTTAGTTGGTATTTTCCTTTTACCACTGTATAAAATGTAAGAAAATAAGAAAACTTTTTAACTAAAATTATGTCGGCCAATGCATTTTTTTTCAAAATACAGGGTGTTAAGGTTAAAAAAAAATTCATAACTTTCCTACTACTCCAGATATTTTTACTAAATTTGATACACTTTTTTGACCATAACATAACATTTTTTGATGTTATTTTAAATAACCAGTGGCTTTCGAACAAGATTGGTATTGAATTTATTTAAAGAGAGAAATAGTACGTCACACTTCAAATCAATTTTAGTTTTAAAATACTCTTTTACTTAGGGGTTTATTTGTAGGGTTGCAACCTTTTTATTGTCAATGACCGGAAACAGTGCCGTGTCGTGCAAATTTTAAAGGCTTAGAACATATTGTTTTTCTGCAATTAAAAAATTGAAAAGCAAAAAAAGGAAACAAAAGAAGAAGAAAAAAAAGGTCCCCTCAAATAACGTTGTTTTTTGTTATTTTCTTATTACTATCACATTGTTTTCGTCTGTGTACGAGTAACCGGGAGAAATTATTGTTTGACCGGGAACCTGGGTGCCGAAACCGGGAGAGTTGGCAACCCTATTAATTTGGTTTATTGATATTTTTCTGTACGACTAACGGTTTTCTTTCACTTAAATTACTACAATTTTAATCTCATTAAAAAGTTGTTGCTCTTAGTAAGATATTACACAGTAAAAACCTATCTTAGAAATAAAACACCATATCAGATTTTAGCAATTTGGCCATGCATGAAAATTGTTTTTATTTTTTTAAACGAAAACCGTTTCTCGTAAAAAAATATTAAGAGACCAAATTAACCCCAAAGTAAATAAGTACTAATTTAAATAATAATAATTTAAATTGGTTAGTCATGCCGTGCTTTTCTTTTATTTTAATTTAAATATTCAAAATCACTTCTTTTAGTTGTAATGCCTAATTCATGGGTCTTTGGAGGTCTTGCATCTTCAGTTCCACCTTGATGCGCTTCTCAAGTGGTCCAGTAATAATAGAGTTTTTTTAGAAAACATTTAAATCCGGATATCCAGCTGCTGCTATAATAAATTGCAATAAAAGTTAAAAGGAAACTTGTTTTATTGTTAAATATCAATGGTTCCGAGATTTGCAATATGGCATTAATAATTATAAATCTTATGCTTTATTTTTATATTGCGAATTCTTTTTGTTTTCAAATTGTTTTTGAGATACTATGGGTTCTACTTGCGTTAAATAAGTACAGTGTCTACAAGTACTATTAATATTAGGCAAAATATACTACACATAAATATACTTGTTTTTTGATTTTTCTAAGTAGATATGTAATGAGAGAAAGGGCGCACTTTTGCCTCTTTTTACATGTAAATCCCCATAATAATTTTTTTAAGGTCCAAAAAGTGATTTCTTTGTTACCGACGCCCAGCGGGTGCCAGCCAGGAGTTGCTAATTAGGCGTCGCGACGCTTGTATTTAGCATGTGGCTTTACCTTTCCAACAGCTATAACTTTTTGACTAGGTTGTTCACATTGGACGCTATCTGAGGCTTGAGTTTGGCTAAGATGAATTTTTAAAAAATATTAGGCATTTATTTTTTATCTAACATAAGTAAAACAAAATTTTTAACTACCTTATTTATTAGTTATATTAGGCTGCACACAGTTTTGAGTGTTAGGATTCTTTACACAAATAAAATGACATATCATTATTACATATTTATTCTTCCTCCATTATGGAATAGTGACCCCAAGGAAGCGTGTCTGCAGATTGTTTTGTATTTCTTCTTTTATCATCATAGGGACTTAACCCAATTTTGGTTTGTTTTAGTGAATATATTTCATGGTGCATGGATCTAATTAAATTTTGGGAAATATTTTTTCTGTAAAAGTTTCCAAAATGTAATGTAGTCGTCGAATGTGATATTATTTTTTATAACCGATTTCTTGACACCCTTAACTTTTTTGGTTAGACACTTTTTAGCCAAATGTTCTTTACTTTTATTTGAAATGTTTTCTTCTTCTCCTAGTTTGATCACATCATTTTCTAATTTTTCAGCTGTGTATACTTTGAAGCATACATTTTTTATCGAAGACCAATAAAATGTGTCATGATTCGTCCTTTATTTTCGTCTTTCATCAGACCCAAAACTTTGTTGTTTACTCTCGGAATATCATATATAATATTCTCAGGGTAGTCCGACGTATCAAAATAATAATGACAATCGTTTTTTATGATATCATATATATTAGAGTTTTTAATTTCGTATATTAGTGAGTCAAAAACATTCACCTGCTCAATTTGACTTTTGGAAAGCCATTTAAATTGCCCATATGGAATACACTGAGACATTGCCCAACCATACTGATTATTTATATCAAAATACATTAAGTAAGATTCCTCCGTTTTACTATCATAACAAGGCATGTATCTATTATTAGCTTTAGCATAACGTTTAGAACATTGACTAAGGCCACCTCGGATACCCTTTTCTATAAACATTATCATTTCCAAGTCAGTTAAGAGTTCGAGCTTTACTTTATTTTCTTTGGTCATTTGAACCAAAAGACATTGCCAAGCATATCCAGGTACAGTATATGCCTGCGTGGGAGAGATTCCATAGGTTGTAAAGCAAGTTTTGCGAAACTTTTCGAAAACATCCGCCAAAAATAATATATCAGTCTTCATATACAGTTCTTAATACTCTTTCATATTCTTACATCTAAATGCGTTCCAAACTTTTTGTGCATGGATATAGTCTTTCTCACTTATTTCAGAATCTTCTAGGGTATTATAAAATGCCATTCTAGGTGGTAAATGAACCTCGTTTAGCTTATTCCACCCATCCATAAAGTCATACGGAAAAACTCCTTTACGAGTAAGAAGAGCGAACTGTTCTTCAGTAAGATATCTAAAATTCAGATTTTAAATTTGGAAAACCAGATAAGTAAGAGGCTAACTTATCCAATCCGGAAGCTAAGAATCGATAGCTATCGATGAATCTAAACTTAATCGAACTTTCTGAACAGTGCTTGGTAAAGGAAATATATTTTTCTTTGTTAATAGGTTAAATATCAATTGAACCTTCTACTTGAGCCAAAGCTTTTATTACTAAAAGTCCATCATATGAACTTATGTTGTGTAGTACAATGATGGTTGTTTCGAAAATGTAGGTTACAATTTTCATGAGCAGCTCCTTTAAACTTTCCAGTGAGATGACAATGATCCCGAACTTTTTTCTCACTCGAAGTAAATGGCTTATCACAAATATGACAAACTTTGAAAGTATTAAATGCATTGTTTTCTTTATCTGAAAGAGGATCCATAGGTAAATCACACAGAAATGCTGTTTCCACGTTTTCAGCAAAATTAAGCAGATCATTTACAAACCACTGAATGCAGTCAGGACCAGTATAATGTTTATTAAATGACAGACTATCATCATAACTGCACTTAACATAATTACCAACACTATATGGAATATGTTTTGATATTTTTGAGTCGTCTGATTTTCATTTTCTTTAACAGGCAATAATAAGCACTCCGTATCTGCATATATAATAAAGGAAACTTCTTATTTATATCAAAAGTCTTTAAATTCAATCCATTTTTTATCCTTGGTTGGTACCTTTGGAACTACACCTTTATTTAGTTGAATGCAATCATTACTATGGCTCTTTAATTTTTCTTCTGAATAAAAATAATGTAGACATCGATCACATATATATTTTTTCCCTTGTGTCGATTAATTTGTTTTAAAATTTAACGGGACAAGTTTTTTATCCATACAAAATGTTGCTTGCTAACAGTTATTTCATCTATATTATCATTGTAATAATAATTTTGTATAAGGAGAAGATTATAATGTATTTTTATTGTTTTTTCGAAACCAAACATCTAGACTTGTCGTCTTGTATATTGCATTATTTTAAGTACTTAAATACTTATGCTCACGTTGTATTTTATCAGCTTTAGTTATCTGACATTATTCGCTTAATACCGCATTGACCTTTAACGCTTCATCTGTTTTTAAACTTTCTGAATTTCTTGCTTAAATAAGTTGACACAAACATCCAAGAATAGTTTTACATCGGTATGACGAAGGTTAGTAATAACGCCAGTCCTAATTCTAGACTTAAATGCACAATGGAGATCATCCTATTTAACAGGGCTTTTAAAACCTCCTTTGCTTTGGGCATAGCCTGTTCCAGTAACCTGCGAATTTTTTAAGAGTTGTCTAAAGCGTTTAATTTTCCCCAAGCACGAAGTCAAGTGACTTTTCTCTGCCAATGAAGTAGACGATTTTAGTGCAGTCGTTATTAAATTTATTGCTTGGTGCACACTGCTTTAACCCCACAGCAACTGTTTTTCGGCTACTCAACTTGGGACTGCATACGGCGTCACCGATTTTCTTGACTAGTTGATCAGCAAAGGACATCTTAATGGATTTTTAAGATTGAAGAACTCCTCATAACCGTCTTCACTCTGCGAAAGATAGAGATAGAATACATACAAATTAAAGAATCAATTGTATTTATTAGATAAGTACAAAGGAAAAGCACACTACAGCAAAGGATTAAAATTACATATAAAACTAGTTATCTAGAGTTTTTTTCAATAAATGAATGCAATTGACTATCTGAATAAAAATAATGTAGACATCGATTTTCGAAACAACCATATGGTGCCCATTGTACTACATACCATGAGTTCATATGATATGGAATCTCTCCCACGCAGGCATATACTTTACCTGAATATGCTTGGCAATGTCTTTTGGTTCCAATGACCAAAGAAAATAAAGTAAAGCTCGAACTCTTAACTGACTTGGAAATGATAATGTTTATAGAAAAGGGTATCCGAGGTGGTCTTAGTCAATGTTCTAAACGTTATGCTGAAGCTAATAATAGATACATGCCTTCTTATGATAGTAAAAAGGAAGAATCTTACTTAATGTATTTTGATATAAATAATCAGTGTGGTTAGGTAATGTCTTAGTGTATTCCATATGGGCAATTTAAATGGCTTTCCAAAAGTCAAATTGAGCAGGTGAATGTTTTTGATGGAGATGTGGGTTACATTTTACAAGTGGATTTGTAAATTCCATGCGAGTTACACGACATGTTTTCTGATCTTCCACCTTGCCCCGAACACCGACAAGTTAGTGGGTCTAAAAATAAAAAACTTTTAGCCACATTATTTGACAAAAAACAATATATTATTCATTATAGAAATCTAAAACAAGTATTAAAAATAGGTGTTAAATTATCTAAGATTCATAGAGTTTTATCTTTCAAACAATCATCCTGGTTAAAATCCTATATTAGTTTGAACACCAAATTACGACAAGAGGCAAAAAATGACTTTGAGAAAAATTTATTCAAGTTGATGAATAATGCTGTATTTGGGAAGACAATGAAAAACGTTCGAAAACATTCATCTGTTAAAATTAATAATAAATGGCAGGGAAGATACGGAGCTGAGGCATTAATCTCCCGACCTGAATTCAAAAGTTGTACTCTAATTAATAACAATATGGTCATTATAGAATTAGCAAAAAATTAGGTATTTTTAATAAACCAATATATGCAGGAATGACCATATTGGATTTAGCTAAGTTAACCATATACAACTTTCACTATTAATATATGCGACAAAAATTCCCTGAGTGTAAAATTCCTTATACAGATACGGACTCACTAATATACGAAATTAAAAACTCTAATATATATGATATTATAAAAAACGATTGTCATTATTATTTTAATACGTCGGACTACCCTGAGAACAATATATATGATATTCCGAGAGTAAACAACAAAGTTTTGGGTCTGTAAAAGACGAAAACAAAGGACGAATCATGACACATTTTATTGGTCTTCGATCAAAAATGTATGCTACAAAGTTACTATACACAGTTGAAGAATTAGAAAATAATGTGATCAAATTAGGAGAAGAAGAAACCATTTCAAATAAAAGTAAAGAACATTTGGCTAAAAAGTGTCTAACGAAAAAAGTTAAGGGTGTCAAAAAATCGGTTATAAAAAATAATATCACATTCGACGACTACGTTACATGTTTAGAAACTTTTACAGAAAAACTTATTTCCCAAAATTTAATTAGATCCATGCACCATAAAATATATTTAATAAAACAAACCAAAATTGGGTTTTGTCCCTATGATGATAAAAGAAGAATTACAAAACAATCTGCAGACACGCTTCCTTGGGGTCACTATTCCATAATGGAGGAAGAATAAATATGTAATAATGATATGTCATTTTATTTGTGTAAACAATCCTAACACTTAAAACTGTGTGCAGCCTAAAATAACTAATAAATAAGGTAGTTAAAAATTTTGATTTACTTATGTTAGATAAAAAAATAAATGCCTAATATTTTTTAAAATTTCATCTTAGCCCAACTCAAGCCTCGGGTAGCGTCCAATGTGAACAACCTAGTCAAAAAAGTTATAGCTGTTGGAAAGGTAAAGCCACATGCTAAATACAAGCGTCGCGACGCCTAATAAGCAACTCCTGGCTGGCACCCGCTATGCGTCGGTAACAAAAAAATCACTTTTTGGACCTTATGGGGATTTACATGTAAAAAGAGACAAAAGTGCGCCCTTTCTCTCATTACATATCTACTTATAAAAATCTAGAAACAAGTACCTATATTTATTTGTAGTATATTTTGCCTAATAGTAATAGTACTTGTAGACAATGTACTTATTTAACGCGAGTAGAACACATAGTATCTAAAAAATAATTTGAAAACAAAAAGAATTCGCAAATTAAAAAATAAAGCATAAGATTTATAATTATTAATGCCATATTGCAAATCTAGAAACCATTAATATTTAAGAAAAAAACAAGTTTCCTTTAACTTTTATTGCAATTTATTATAGCAGCAGCTGGATATCCGGATTTAAATGTTTTCTAAAAAAACTATATTATTACTCGACCACTTGAGAAGCGCATCAAGGTGAAACTGAAGATGCAAGACCTCCAAAGACCCATGAATTAGGCATTACAACTAAAAGAAGTGATTTTGAATATTTAAATTAAAATAAAACAAAAGCACGGCATGACTGACTAAATTAAGTTAAAGAAATAAAAAGATTTTTCATCATCAAAGATGACCGTTGCCAAATTAATAAAGAAAAAGCAATGCTTTATTTCAACAAGGTGGACCCACTGTATATTTCGCATGATTATTTTAAACGTGCATTAAAGTATATCCGTTTTTTATTTGTATGTCTATGTAAAATATAGCAGGCATTTTATTAGATCGTATTTAACGTTTTTAAAAAATATTAAATTGGTGTAACAGTGTTTTTAAATTCTCTTTTTTCTTCTATTCTATTGACTACAATCTAAAGACGTTCGAAAAATCTTAGAAAAAATATACTACGAAATTTATTACCAGCTTACCCAGCTTATTTGCATAATATAATTTTTTAAGTACCTCATTCTACCGATAATAACGTACATAAAATTGGAATAAAGTAGTATATAAACTCAACAATTTTTTTACAGTACCATTAAAATACAATAATGAAGGTTTTAATTCTCGCTAGTTTCTTGGTAGTTGCCGTAAGTGCATCTCTTAAAGAGCATGGGAACGAATTCCAGACTTTCAAGGTAAAATATATATTATTTATTTATTTTTTACCATTTGCATATACTGTCACTTATGACAATATATCAAAATAAAAAACAAATAAAACTTGCAACGAAAAACAAGACTTATCAAATTTAGGTCAAAATTTACAGGGTACACATTTTATACCAATATTTTTACAACCAATAATTTTTCTAATACCAATTGTCAAATCACGGACGTAAGAATATTTCTAAATTGTACATGTAAATACATTTTTTTACAATGCATGGTAGTCTTAAAAAATTAAAAAATAAACACAAATAACAGTGGAATTCTTAACAAAAGTATAGTACGTCTAACCAAAATTAGAAGTACACGCCAATTCAAATTAAAAAAACAAAAAAGTAACTAAAAACTAAAAAGCGAAGTCATGGTGACAAGTCCGCTACAGTTGTCAAATTTTTTTTTAATAAAAACAAAAAATTAAAAGCTTAACTATTATTTAGGTTACATTTTTTTAAAATTTTAGCTTTGGTTCAGCATATTCTGAAAAATAAATTACATTAAAATGTCATTTTTGTTGTTGTGTGATAGTGTCATAGCGACCTACATAACTGGTTGCTGTTGTATTTATTATTTATAATACAAAAAGTGAGGGGTTAGTTGATTTTGAGTTTTTCAAGATACTTCAACATTAAGCAAAGGCAACCATGTATTATTTAAATTAACAGATACTAAAGCTACACATTTATCCTTATTTATTATTATGTAAGCACTTTCTTTAATTTGGCTGTTTTAAAACAAGTTTCCATTGCTAAAATACTTGAAGCATTCCAGTTTATCCTGTGATTGTGTTTAAATGCGTGTTAACAAATAATAGATTTGTGAAATTCTGTGTTTTGAGTGTGATACATACCTACATTTTATATGGGTGAAACTTGTAGACCATTATGCTATACGCATAAAAGAACACAGACCATACATCGAAAACACAGAATTTCCCCAATCTACAATTTGTCAACACGAATTTAAAGACAATCACAGGATAAACTAGAATGCTTCAAGTATTTTAGCAAAGGAAACTTTTTCTAAAAACGCAAAATTAATGAAAGTGCTTGCATATTAATAAATAAATATATAAATGTGTAGCTTCAATATCTGTTAATTTAAATAACACATTGTTGCCTATGATTAATGCTGAAATGTTCTCAGGGTAACTTAAAAATAAAAAATAAATAATGAATACACCAACCAGTTATGTTTGTTACTATGACACTACCACACAACAAAAAAATTGACATATAATGTCAAACGGTTTTTTCAGAATATCCTGAAACCAAAGCTAAAATTTAAAAATATTAATTTTATCTTGACAACTGTATAGCAGACTTGCTACCGAAACGTCGACTTTTGGTTTTTTAGTTACTTATTTTATTTTTATTTTTTTTGGTTTTTTGGGTTTTTAATCTAACTTGGCGTATACCCCAATAAAAACCATCTATTTAACCTAAATTAGGTTTACAAATAATGGAAAAAAGTCCCATAAAAAAACATATTTAACTGAAACAAACTGCATTAATTTTAATGCTAGTAGTGTAACTGTATCAAATAACGCAATTAAATTTTTGTGTAATTAATAGGTGTCATAAATAGGTTTTTCCGACCTTATTCATTTTCCAAAATAATATTTCGAAAGTTTTAAAACACCTCGTATATCATAAGACATTTTTTATTTTTGATAACGTTTTAATATTTATATAAAAAAGTTTACAGGTTCATTTTAGTCAATCCGTGAACACACTGTATGAGAAATACCAATAAAAAATATATATGTTTAAATTTTTATTTAATCACAGAACGAATAAGTAAAGCAACCTAAAATAATATTTTTAAATAATTATTTCCTAATTTTTAACCCCTGTTTAGAAATTTTTGTTTCATACCATTAATTATTATCTAAATTGTTTTTCGTGTAATGTAAAAGATGTTTTTTTAATATTTATAAAACTTGTTTATTCACTTCAGAACTATAGCCTGTTCACAATAAAGTGAGAAAAACACCTAAACAAAAAATGTATCTCATTGGTTTAAAAAATCATTAACCCTAGTTACTACATTAAAAAATGTATTTTATTGGTTTAAAACTACAGTAACCGGAGTTACTTACAAGATATTAGGGGTGTACAAATATCGTTCGAATCGAATATTAATATTCGATTCGGTATTCGAATCGAATAATTCAATTTTCCGAATTATTCGAAATTCAATAAATAAAATGTATATTATTTGTAAAATTTATATATGTAAGTATAAAACATAACAAATCCCAAATTCAATATGCTCTAAAATTCGCGATTACTACAGTAATTCGAAGAAAACTCGAATTATTCGAAAAAAATCGAATTCTTCTAAATTTCTCAAATTATTCGAATTTTATTCGAATTATTCGGGAACTTTTGAATAATTTGAATTTACAAATAATTTGATTCGAGTTTCCGATCGAATATTGATATTTGATACGAATAATTCGTAAGTTCGAATTATTCACACACCCCTACTAGGTATTATCAATTTATAGTGGCCAAAGTATAAGTACCGAGATCGCACTTCTATACATTTTAGAATTGATTAAAAGTTTGCATAAATACAAACGTTTTATTAAAATTTTTGTAAGCACAAAAGCACATAACAATTTACTAAAATGAATTGTTTTTAGAAAAATATCTTTAATTCAATAAGCGCATTCAGATTGTGCATAAGTTGAATATCATTAAAAGTACCACAGATAAAACAATAGGACTTATTAATTATTTTGATTTTTTTATTATTTCAGTTAAAGAGTTAAACAATAATGATTTGTCATAAAATACCTATTAGGCACCATTAAATAATGTAGAAAAATAAAAAATATCGTGTATTTGTTTTTAGTTGAAGCACGGTAAGATCTACAGAACCCAAGCTGAGCAAATAAAACGTTTTGCCATCTTTAAAGACAACCTTCGCCAAATTGAAGAACACAATGCTTTATATGAACAAGGACTCGTATCTTACAAACAAGGTATGCATAGCTTTTTTAAACAAGATTATGATCAAAATAATTAAGTGCGGCGCCGACGCTGAATGCAATAATTATATTAGTAATTTTAGATACATACTTGGTTAGTAAAAAGTACTCAAAACCACGACCTCAGCGCTTACACAACATGTCCTAAATACAGGGCACAAAATAAATTTTGAGAAAACAAAAACGATTTTCAGAAGCCAGCACCTACATTCACGCATCATAAGAGAGGCAATAGAAATAGAAAAACGTCCTGAAAACATGAACAAAAGAGACGACGCACAACGCCTTCCCGCCGCGCCGCATGGAAGACGACATTGTCGGAACGTAAAGTAGCGTACCATTCTTTAAGCCAAGAAGATAAGGTCCCGACTGAAAACGACAGTTCTCTCACACGAAGCCGAAGATGCCCTCTGATTGGCCTGCCAGCAACCGACCAATCAGACGCCAACCCGAGCGCACAAAACCGGCCGCTTGTTGCCACAAGGATCTAGGTACACCGTACGATTATCGACTGGAATATATTGCGGCTGCGCATTCGTCCCGCGTGACGTGAAACATGTTTTCTTGCCAAGTCGTGAAAACGTATATACAAATTTCTTGACGATATGGTGAAGGTTTAATAGAAATAAAACAAATTAATTTAGTTATGCACCAAGCATCAAGTAATATAAGTATACATATAGTTAGTTATCTAATTGTAGCTTAATTTAATTTTGTAGTTATTTTTTTCAATAATTGTAATAGTCATTGTAAAAATGGGGAATCCCGTATAATAATAAATAAATAAATAATATTATTATATTAATATACGAACCTAACTTACATACAGTATGAATGAAGGACAAAAAAACAAACGTGAAAGATATGAACAAAAAGTGGATGATGAATTAGTATTCCTTTTCTGGGTGCGAATAAACATATTTTATTTAATATTAATTTTTTTTATAGAGAGGTTACCGTAATTATTACCTTCCTAGAAGGTATTGAAATTATGTAATAAAATATGTCATTAAATAAACCTCTTGTTTTTTTTATAAAAAAATAAAATATAAAACTAAAAACAAAACCTACTTAGGTAACTTATAATGTTAATATAATTAATATGAAGTGCAAGTAATAATAAAAATAATCCGTGAAATGTGAAATGAGTATTGAAAAATGGTTAAGTACAACATGAAATTACTAAAATACGACTAATGCGCAGCCGCAATATATTCCAGTCGATAATCGTACGGTGTACCTAGATCCTTGTCTTGTTGCCAATTAGCGACGCGATCCTTTACCGTATAGGTCGAATTACCCATATTAAATTGGTTCAG
>JACEGR010006690.1:0-57922 GCA_014170235.1 Listronotus bonariensis
CAAAGGGACGGACTATCAAAATCCGGGATCGCTGACCATGTTTGGTCTTAACACTATAACATCAAGTGATCAGAAGCTTGGGTTGTTCACAGGGAATCATATTGAAAAAAGCGCAAATTCAAGAAAGCCCTCTTTATTGAGAACAACAATTATATTTTTAGCAAACCAAGTTTGGATAAACCAGAGATTTGGAAACCACTCTTAAAGCGCACTGATGCTGGCGTCCTGGGTGAACAACCTAACGCTTGACCGCACCCAACTCCACTGGGTGAACGGTCTTTCCCACTGTATAAACTCAGTAGCTTTAGGAATTAGATTAGTTTCTCTCTCTCTCTCTCTATTTTTTTTCTTGGTTTTGGTCCCTTCAGGTCAAATCCACCACTCTCCCCCTTCCAGACTATGCTTTCCGGGTCTTCGTCGGCGGAAAATCTTGATAATCGAGCTCGTAGCTCCCAGAAATTCCAAAAAGAAAACAAAATAATTTTACAATCGATGCAATGCATAAATTGTCGGCTTTCAAACCAAAACCTGCTACTGGTGTTACGTATAACCTTCACTTTCTCTACTGACAGTTTCCATGGCACGCCCATCTATTTCCCGCCATTTGAGAAATACTTCGTGTTCACCACCAAACAGGATACCATCAGCTTATAGGAATCTTCGCTCACAGCGCTTAGATCCAGAAGAAAGATGCCGCCAATTTAGCGTGAATCTTTCCTTGATCCCCGAAGGTAAATAAAACGTTCGTACGGCACCTCTAACCGCCACTCCGGGAAGAACTTTGTAGTCCTCTACGCACGTCCGCACTGTCCGGAGGTCAAACAAAGAGTCCGATTTCAGATTAGTTTACACTTGAAAACGGACAGAGACTTAACTGCCTGAAACGTTGTGTGAATGATTGTAATAAAATGAAACTCTTCTTTTAATATCAGATTTGTTCTATCTCTAAGTTTTCGCTATGTTCTGCCTGTTCAACAAAAAGTATCATCCTAAAGAACTTCTTAAAATTTGTCTTTACTTTAATGCAATAAATTGCAATGATACAAATCTACGATTTTGGAATATATATTTCGTCAATATACTTGAATTTTTACGAAAAAATAGGACTCATGTTAAAAATAATTAACATTAGGTTTTTGTCCACAGATCGTTGTATTGTGCGTTACTGATAAAGAAATCATACAAGTTATTAGAGACATTTTGCATCTCTTGTTTTGCAATTCCGTTGTGGTTAACATTATTCTGAGTCTGCGCAGTCGCAAACATGATCCGTTATCGTTATTAACCATACCGGACTCCTTTAATTACGGATGAATACCGAAGAGCTTATCGTTATCGTTATCGTTATTGTTAAACTGCGTGGTTGCCGGATTGTAGAATTTTTAATATCAATTATTTAAGAAGGTTTGGTATTATAAATCCATATTAATTAAAATATCATTGATACATAGGCTCGAATTAGCGAAAAATCCATAGCAGTAAGAAAAATAAAATAGTGTAAAGAAATTAAAACGGACTTGCATTTTTAAGGATGTTTCAATTCAGTAATTAATTTACATGTTACAATCGGGCACACTTGCTTTTTATTCTACTACCAAACCTAACCTTACTTTTTGTGTTTTGCGTATACTGTATTGTTTACATCTACTTTAAAAATAAAATCAAGAGAACTATTTGCATATATTTAAATATCAATATATAACTTATGGAGAATAGAAGTAAGTACTGATTTTTCGTAAACTTTAAAATCGGTCAACCACAGGTAAAAATAAGGTTATGTGTCGAAAGCGCAGACGCAAGATAAATTTCTTAAAAGAGGCTGCAAAATCTCTGTCTAAAACTGCTGCCGTAATCGTTATGTTTAATAACGATAACCATAAGGAGGCCGTCTGTTATTTTAAGAGGTGCAAAATGTCTCTATTGGTAAATGATGATTTACCAATCAAGGAAACCACACGTAATGTATTGAAAGCATTCAATTCTTTTATTTTCCATTTTCAAATAAAAACTTTAGACTTTAACAAAACATTGTTTAGAACAAGACCACACACGTACTCTACCAATCCGCATACACACGTTTTAACCATTTTATTCACCTCTTAAGATGTTTTGTTAAATATTTTAACGTGACGAACGCGGTGTTTAGAGAGGCTTTAAACTGATTTTAAATAAATATACTTTGAAGCCAGATGGTTTACGAAATCAGAAAAATCAAACAATACATGATATAGGCGGGTTACTTTGGCGTGAAAAGAAACGTAAAAACAAACAAGTTTGAGGATTTGTCGCGTTTTGGTTATTTTTGTTTTTGATTTGGGACGAATGTTATGCAACAGGTTATGTTTATAGTAAATTAAATTTCAGGATTTATTTAAAACTTAAAATTGCGCTTTATAAAATAATTAAAGTAATTCTAAAATGGTATTAATCAAAGAAGGTCTATATAAAGTCACGACATTCGGCCATATTGCTTTGACGTGTTATGACGTCACATCTACCATTTTTCGGCCATGTTGTTCAGTGCCGGAGATATACATACAGTTTATTGTATTAGTAGAACAACCGTTTATACAACAGTTTTTAATCATTATTAAGTTGTAAATTATTTTACTTTAAATAAAAAACATTTGGAATTACATCTTTCAACAAATATCACTCCCAAAACAATGCAAAATGAAATGCGCAAATTCTAGACCCCACTGGATTGATCTTCAACTTTGATTTTACCCAGTCATGCCAACTTTTCTCCGTGGAGTGCCCTTCCTTGCGTCCCCAACCTCGAACCGCCTAAAAGTTGAGGATATGTCGCAACCTTATAAATATAAACTAACCTTGGGTATTAATTTACTTAAAGAAATGTAAAAAATCAATCTCTAATTCGAAAAGTGGCACAACTTGAACCATGCCTTTTGGGACTTAACATCATGTGCACAAAGAAAATTGGCAAAATTCGTGCAATGCACATGACATAAATTCCCGCATAATAGTGCTTTCTTCAGTCGATAACAGAAATGGTTAAAGTTTGTAAAACATTGCCTTGATTAATATTAAACCACACAGAATACTAGTCAAAAGTTTATGTCGATTTTTCAAAAAGTTGAGCTGACAGTGTGACAATTTTAATCCCAGACTGAGGTTAATTCGGGAGTCACAATTTTTTTTTAGTCGTATAAAGCAATTTGATCTTGGTAGCTTTCCAGTGACGAAAATTTTTGTGTTTCACGCTCCAGGGCTTGAAGCTCTTGATCTGCTATAAAGAGTTAGTCACTGGAACGCATCCTTAGACAAGGAAAGAGAGATAACTTTAAGAATTTTAAAATTTTTTAACGTTTCTTGGCTTTATAATACTAATCTCTTTTTAATATCTAATTCCATTTTAAATAAATAATTTTAAAAATCCATCTTGAACTATAAAAACCACGTTTGAAGCACAAAAACCAAAAGAGGGGCAAGGGGAAAGAAAAACGGAGTAGTTCAGGTGCTTAACACTTTCGTTCACTGGAACGCCATAAAGTAGAACGAAATGCTCCTGAGCTACTCGGAAGCGCTCTATTTGCGTCACTGGAAAGCCACTCGTATTTCAACATCAGGGTCCAGCTTGCGGTCTACCGAACTAGAGTTGTTATGAAAAGAAAGGAACAGTTCTTAAGAACATGTTCAGAGGGAGCCTGTTCAGTGAACCGTTCTTTAAAGAGAACTGAACAGCCTGTTCTTTTCGAACCGAACGGGTGAGGAACGGACGCGCGTTTTTGTTTGTGTGTTCTCTGTTCTCACTGGTTCCGTGATCTGCGTTCGGTCGAGTGGACTATATTGGTCATTTCCGTTCATTTGGATCGAAGGAACTTGAATCAGCAGCGGGACTCCATGCTCTATAGAATTCTACACCTCGCTTTTTATGGTAGAGTTCTACTCAAGAAGTCGATAATTGCACTTTTTGGCACAATAGACTAATCATCGGAAATGTTCGTCAAATTTCTATATGTGTACTAATACTTCTCTGTTTAACTGTGCAAGATGAAAAAGGACACACATACAGCTATTGCGAATTAGATTTACGGAATATCATTATTGAGCAATTGAGTTTTTCATTATTGTTTTTAACACGGAACAAAAAAGGGTTAAGTTTTTAATCGATTTTTATGTTTATTTTTACAAAATTATGACGTCATTTCAACGTCATTTTAAAGACGTGTTTTTGACGTCGTTGAAGGGACGTCTTTTGATGTCATTTTTACGTCATACTGGCTCATAAAAATGTAATGACGTCATATTTAGAATACCCGCCAGAAAAATTTTGTGACATTCATCAATTTTAGGCGAAGCACCAATTCTAAAACGGTATTTATCAATTGGTTATGTTGACGTTTAAACAATACATTATACGTCAAAGTTGTCACCAATTATTACCGCGGTTATAATTGGTTGAACGCCTTAAATTTATGATTATATGATTTGTGTCAAAATCCAACCGAAATATCATATGACAGAAAAATGAGACTAATAATTTTACAAAATTGAAATAGGAAAAACTCTACCGATAGATGGTGTAATGGACAATAAACTACTACGTTTATTCAACATCTTTTATCGCCTACACCGATAAGACCAAAATAGTTTAAGACCGTTCTTGGTGATTTCAATTAGCTTTGAAAGAAATATCTTCGTCTAGTGTAAAAATCTACATTTCCAGGTTGGACAGTGTCCCGAGAGATGCGACCTTGCAGTGCAAGGAAATTGCAAGCAGTAAGGAGGTTTTTCTATTTTAATTTTCAAATAAAATAATCGTTTCATTGTAGCTTAAAAAAAAGTATATACGTCAATTTTTCGTCATCTTAAAGACGTCATTAACGGGACGTCTTTTGTCTGTGACTTAGGTAGGTCAATTTAACGTAATTTTGTCGTCATCTTATGACGTCTTTGCTGACCAAATGTGACCAAAAATGACTAAAAAGAGACGTCAATAAGACGTTAGCTTGCTGCTTGGGATGTTACTGACCCTTCACAATCATCAAAATTGCTTAAGTAAGCGGGGCTTCCTGGACCTCCTCTATTCTTAACACCCATCCAAAATTGTAACACCACCACTGTATTTTACCATACCTTTTCCTAACTTGCATAACTTTAGCACATACAATAAACAATACTTGAATCTGGTAAATGTTTTCTAAAATTTTAAAAGCAAAACAATGCATATCGTAAAAATATGTTGCTCTGCTTGTATCCAATGGTGTGGTATATTTTTTTAAGGTGATCTTGACTTCGAAATTCTTCAATGTCTAGACCCGTTTAAATTAAGTCAAAAACCTCTTTAAGGAAAATTAAAAGTGCATTGACCTTTGCCATGCACTTTGAGAAAATATGGCCATAAAAATTCAATAAGGCTGAGCTTTATGCCTGTTTCGTAAAGAGTCGAGATTTATGATTTATCGATTTGCCATCAACATTCATATTTTAAGAGAGTGCAAGCCTTTCTACAACACGTGGAATTCTCTGTTTATTTTAATATTCCTTTAGCATGCGGGTATATTTTCTTTATGTAAAAATGTACATTGTTTGTAGACTTGTTGTTTTACATGTAAAAATGTACTCAGGGAAAGAATAAAAGATAAAGGAGGGAAACCATTTTCTTTTTATCGACACATGATCAATGATTATGTTTGGCTTCAAAAAGAGGACTGATGATAATAGTACCGAGCTTTTACTAATAACTCTGCTGCCTTATTTGTTAAAAGCCATCTTTGATTTTAGCAATAATAAGCAATATAAAAAAATATTCAAGACTTCAAAAATACATAAATCTTACCTTAAAAGCTAAAAATAATAAATATATTAAAAGTTTTCAAATGAAGTCAGTTATTACTATATGTTATTTAACTACAAAAATCCATTGTTTATTTGGTTTTTAAATAATGTCATTAACTGACTTCGTTGCAAATATTTTTATTATTTTTATTTTTAACTTCTTATACCGGTTAATGCATAGCCGTGCGGGACATAGGAAATCCCATGTAATTTTTAATGGGGTCAATCATTGGCTCCCCTAATTATTTTAGAGAAAAATTCTATTGAAGTTTATTGAAGAGCATGCAAATCTACGTCCATGGTAAAAACTTTAGATTTTTCGGTTAACCCGTTTGCTAGTTAGATGCTAATATAATTTTAAAAATTGTTACATTATTATCGCCTCATATTTATGAACAACAATAAAAATACCAGTTAGCGTGACATAACGTTGTCATTTTGATATACAAGGATAAAAATTACTCTAATCTAGATGAGTTAAAAATGCTATTTCTGCAGAATGCATTAAAATTTCAATTTACCAGTTAGCCAATGTAAGAAGACAATTTTATAAACGTCTGGGTTATTGTCTAGCAGTCAATCGAGGAATATTTGAAAATTTTCTTAAATTTTAAGTTTATTTTCAACATATTAATTATTGTAATAATATTAATAGTATATTGAAGCATGTAAATATTATAAATGTCATAAGGTCTTGAAGTTTGTTACTCTAGTTTAGTTTAACTTAACTTAATTCGTTTGTATAAATACAACTTTAATCTTTTCACTGTAAGATTTTTTGATAATAATAAAGCACTAAATTTCAAAATGACAACGTAATATCACGCTAACTGGTATTTTTATTGTTGTTCATAAATATGAGGCGATAATAATGTAACAATTTTTAAAAATATATTAGCATCTAACTAGCAAACGGGTTAACCGAAAAATCTAAACTTTTTACCATGGACGTAGATTTGCATGCTCTTCAATAAACTTTTATAGAATTTTTCTCTAAAATAATTAGGGGAGCCAATAATTGACCCCATTAAAAATTACATGGGATTTCCTATGTCCCGCCCGGCGATGCATCACCCGGTATAGTAAACTGTATTATATTTTTTTAAAAGTCCGCATAATTTTTTTTTGTTTATTTTTCCTTTTACTTTACTCGTACTTTAACTATTTCTGTATCTATTTCCAGGAGACAATTATTTGATTAGTTTTGAAAACTATTGGACATACATGTACAGAATTTTCGTTTACATTTTCCCCCTATTTTTAACTATCACCAAGATGGATAGAAAACAAACTTCCTGTATAAAAGTTTCATTTATTATTATTTAAGCATTAAAAAATATACAAATAAACATCAAAAACTTGAGAAAAATGAACAGGTAAACTTTTTTAAATAGGACACCCTGTATATAATATCGCCGTTAAAAAATCCTTTTAAATGGCGATTAAAATTTGATATATCTATCTTTAATAGTTTTCAAAATATGACCAATTAAATTTGAAAAATAGTAGGTATAATTTCCCTTATACCTACTTACGGTACTAAGCTGAGACTGTAGATGTAATAGTAATGATATCCAGATTTAAATGGCCATATTTCCGAAACTATTAAAGATAGATTTATTAAATGTGGCTTCCACCACATCCTCGACGTGCCTAAGTTTAAGGTTTTTCCTCGGTTTTCTCAGAGTTCCACCATCAAATCCTGACTTTTTTATGATGGGACCATCTCGAAAGTGCACTCTTTCGATTAAAAAAAATATAATTTTAAAATGGGCCTAAATTTGACGGAGTATACGGTCAAAAATTAAACCTTCTCCACTTTTTAAGTCCGTTAAAAAAACAGGTTTTTTTTACCCAAACTGATTTTTTAACGGAAGCTATGGTTCATAATAATAAGGAAGTTTTTCAAAATTTTTTTTCACGATCGTTAAAAAAATGCTGTTTTTTTATCATTAACATGAAGTTAAAGTACTCCATTCTAGTACACTACATAAAGTGTGAAAAAAAGTGACTTTTTTAACACTTCGAAGCTTTTTTAACACTTTGAATAAGTTTTTGTTTCAAGCCTACTACAATAAACTTAAATATCAATTTATGCAATGTAACAGTAAACGCAACATCACCTGAACCAAACGGTCCAGTTACCTTTGATTTCGTCATTATTTATTTTAGTTCATGTGTCACTAGTTTTTAATAAATTTAATAGAAATTATTGAAACCTAATAGTAATAATAAATTTAAATGACTAAGAAATTAAAACGGAATTTATACTTTTTAGTATTATTTCTACAAAAAGTAAGTAGATACAATTTTCTAAAATTAAATAATAAATGCATAGTTATAAAAAGGATAACTGTCTTTTAAATAATAAGGAGGCTATGGTTTTTGTTGCAATATAATGGCTGTCCTGCAAAAAGTAAAATTAATAAGTTTAGATGAATAAAACATGTATAAAATGGTATTTTGGCAAATTTTTATATGGTCGTTGAAAGAATAAAGTATTTAACACATGCATGAAGTGTCTTTTTTACTTATGGAATTTCCGCACTCGCCTAAAGGCTCGTACTGTTAAATTTCCTATTCGTAAAAAAATCACTTTACACTTGTTGCATAAATTACTGTTTTTTGTGAGTCATCTTTTGGAGGTCTGCTGAGTTAAATTTTATATACGCGTTTCTGATTAATTATTTGTTTCCCAAATAATTATATTATTTCTTTTTTTCAGATCTACCAAATAGCTTACATTATCCTCAAATCAGCCAATTCGCCTCGCCCTGGATTATGGATCCTTGAAAAATCCCTTGATGGACAACGTTTCGAGCCCTGGCAGTACTTCGCAAGGACTGACAAAGAATGTGTGGACAGATTTGGTATACAAGCCACTAAGGGGAAGCCTCACTATTTTACTGATAGTGAGGTGATTTGTACGTCATTTTTTCCCGGCTAACACCGTTAGAAAATGGCGAGGTGAGTAAATTAAATTAAAAGTTTCTTTTTTAATTGTTTTAAATAATTCCTAAAATTTAGTTTTTATTATTTTTCCTATTAACTGGTGTTAGAGCAAGCAGCTAATAAGTGTTTTCTGTTTGTTTATTTATAATATAGAAGGTAGCAAAGTTTTCGAATAAGAATTATGGGTCAGCTGATTTTTAAGAAGTTGTTCTCCTTCCTCTTCTGGATAGATCCTGGGCTGTCTAGTTAGAGGTAGTGGTTGCGTTTATTAGTTCGCATCCTACCTGTACAGGTAATAAGCCAAGGTAATAAAAACCTTTTAAGAAACCTAATTTTCAATTTCTTGTCTTCATATAGGTTTACCAAACATTTTTTTTATTGCCAGACACTTTTATCATTGCTTATTATACAGTCCCCCTTCTTAATTCCGAACCGTTCGGTATATTTTGATAAAACAAAAAACAATAATAAATGACCAAGATCTGCATTTTTTTACATATCAGTAACAACTCTAAATGTCAAGGTGACAGCTCTAAATGTCAAGTTAACAGCTGAACGCCAGCGCAACCATTACCGGCGCCAAGCGCCAAGGATCTACCCGAAAAAGGAGGAAGAACAACATATCAAAAAATTAGCCAACCTTAAATTTTTGTTTTTCCGACGTTGTTACCCCCGGACTATTATATTTACCATTTAAAACTAACAGCTATACTTTATCTAAAACTTAATCTGTTGCACGTCATCTAAACTTCAGGTTAGTAAATTTATTCTATTCTATTCTTTTTTTTCTTGGTTTTGGTCCCTTCAGGTCCAATCCACCACTCTCCCCCTTCCGGACTATGCTTTCCAGGGCTTCGTCGGCGGAAAATCTGGATAATCGAGCTTGTAGCTCCCAGAAATTCCAAAAGAAAACAAAAATAATTCTTCAATCGATGCAATGCATAAATTGTCGGCTGTCAAACCAATATCGGCTACTGGTGTTACGTATAACCTTCACTTTCACTACTGACAGATCCCATGGCACGCCCATCTATTTCCCGCCATTTGAGAAATACCTCGTGTTCACCACCAAACAGGATACCATCAGCTTATAGGAATCTTCGCTCACAGCGCTTAGATCCAAAAGAAGGATGCCGTCAATTTAGCGTGAATCTTTCCTTGATCCCCGAAGGTAAAAACGTCCGTACGGCACCTCTAACCGCCACTCCGGAAAGAACTTTGTAGTCCTGTATGCACGTCCACAGTGTCCGGGGTCAAACAAAGAAATTTCATACCATTCGAACAAAAATATAATCACTAATTGATATTAAAGATATTCGTTTACAATCTTTAATCAATTTAATTTTGTTATTTCTTTTTAGCTATATACATTAGAAAGAGATAAATATATAATAGGTACGCTCCATCATTACATGAATTTCTATCATATTATTGCATTTTAGCTTATCCAGAGTGGCTTTCCAGTGACGCAAACAGAGCGCTCCCGAGTAGCTCAGGAGCATTTCGTTCTACTTTATGGCGTTCCAGTGACGGAAAGTGTTATGCACCTGAGCTACTCCGTTTTCTTTCCCCTTGCCCCTCATGCACCAACCCCTCTTTTGGTTTTTGTGCTTCAAACGTGTTTTTTATGGTTAAGGATGGATTTTTTAAAATTATTTATTTAAAATGGAATTAGATATGAAAAAGAGATTATTATTATAAAGCCAAGAAAGGTTAAAAACAACGAAATTTTAAAATTTCTTAAAGTATCTATCTTTCCTTGTCTAAGGATGCGTTCCAGTGACTAACTTTTTAGAGCAGTTCAAGAGCTTCAAGCCCTGGAGTGTGAAGCACAAAAATTTTCGTCACTGGAAAAGGGCACTGTTGATTATTCTGATACTTAATCATGCAATGGTGTCACGTTGACAGTACCTTTTGACGTTGATTCGATTGATTTCATTGTTTGTTTATTCATTAGTTTTTTTAATTCTTCGGCTTATTTTCCGGTTTTTTCAACGCATTTATCGTTATTAGCCGTTTCGAACCTTTTCAAGAGTTCAAATTTTGTGTCCGTAGTGATTTGAATCTGTTCTTTTAAAAACAAACATAGATAAAAAAGCCGAAGCAGTTGAACAGTAGATGCAAGGAGCTTGTTGCTTCTTTAATAGGCTATTTTAAGCAAGAACGCTGAAAATAATGGACCTTTGTTGCCTGAAGCTGCGGTAAGAAAAGCTAGTTTCAATGAATTCCGGGTTATAGGTATTCAGTGTTTTAGTGGATAATTCCATGTTTCTATATTGATTTTGTAATACCTGGATTTTTTTAAATAAAATTATTATTTCATTTTTGTGTTATTACTTTCTTTTTGTAATAAAAATTATGACATTAACTAAAATCAACAAATTCTTTAACCGAAAAATGCTTTGTTCTTTTCAACAAAACTCAGATTCTCATGACAACGTGGCAACAGGGCAAATATGCAAGTTAGTGACGTGCAACGGATTTAGTTTTAGATAAAGTATATATTAGGATTTTTAAAATATTTTATTGTTATTCCTAAAAAAGTTGCTTTTGAATTGTGACAGTTTTCTTCAGGATGAGCTATATGGATTTTATTCTTATACAGGGTATTTAAGAAAAAGATGCTGATCGATAAGGGTGTTAATACTTAAGTCATTTTGAGGCAAAAGTTTAAATAAACCCATGTTCTAAATACCTAAACTTTTAAAATACAGAGGTGGTAACGTTTTAAAAAATTATATTATTCGTATAGTACATGTTATTCCACTTTAAATATTTTATTAGAGTTTCCTACACCTTTGTATAAAGAGACATTTTCTGAGTGCACATTTTTTTTTTATTTTAGTGGCGTCCCAGTAAAATTTCAAGTATATTTTATTTAACAATAATATGGTACGCCAATACCCTTTTTTTAAACAAATAATATTTTAATTCACTTTTGGGGTAATTTGATCCATATTTTTTCGTCCGATGCTGGCGCATGGTTTTCTCCTAAGCAATTCTTTGTTTTTTTTTTTTATCTTTGGACAAACCACGAAGACTAAAAGCCTAAATACTAACGTACCGTGGGTGTCTTAAGCGAGGTAAGAGGGAGTTTGTTGACACAAGACTTAAATACTTGAAGATTTGGGGGGAAGGAAGGACCTCCGCGGGCAGCAGGTTCCACAATCTAGAAACTCTAGGGATAAAAGAACGATGGACCGTATAGGCATGCATACGCGCTGGACCACGAGTTTCTCTGTTGGGAACCGTAAGTGGGGGAACTGGACAAAAAAGCGATAAATCCCCCACAGCCTGACGATGGGCAAGAGAGGAAGCCTTTCTGTAAGTAAAGGATCATTAATGAGACGAATAGCTTTTCTTTGAATAGAATCAAGAATGTTCAGGGTTGTGGGGGACGCCATGCCCCAGATATGAGAATAATATTCCAAGGGAGGTCGAATTTGGGACACATATAATGTGTATAAATTAGAAGGGGAAAAATACTTTTTGGCTCGAAAGAGAAATCCAAGCTTTTTTGAGGCTGCCGTGGCTATAGATACAATGTGTTTATGCCAGTTAAGGTTACTTTTAAATGTGACGCCCACAAGATTAAAGGTGTCTTTGCTCTGTAAAACTTGGCCGCTCATAAATAGAGGATGAGTATTTGATGACTCTTTTCGCGACAAGGAACATGATTGTGTTTTGGATGCATTAAAATGAACGAGATTTTTGGCGCCCCAATCCAATATTAAATTAAGATCCTGCGAAAGAGATATCTGCATCGCTCTGCGTTTGTTTTCCAAGTCAGGTTTAGTGATGGGTTTAGGAACCTGAAAACTGGAGTGAAGGGTACTATCTTTGGCGAAATATTAATGGAATTAGTTGTGGACGAGAGAAGGTCGTTGATGTGAAGAAGAAACAATGTTGGTGCCAGAACTGACTCTGAGGGACTCCAGCATTTACTTGGTGAAAACTTGAAGAATGACCGTCCACAATAACTGATATACGACGATCAGATAGATAACTAGAGAGCCAAGTACAGAGTTTAGTTGAAAGACCATAGGAGGGAAGTTTATTAAGAAGTGCGGCATGCCAGACCTGGTCAAAAGCTTTGGATATATCAAGAGCAACAATCTGGGACTCACCTAGAAACTCAAGAGACTTATTCCAGCAGTGTGAAAGGAAAGACAGAAGATCTGCTGTAGATCTTTTGTGGCGAAATCCATACTGCCTGTCATGCAAAATTTTATGTTTTTTTGCGTTTCAATATTAATATAATATAAATAATAAAATATTTCTGCTTTTAGCCTTTTTGTTGTTTTAATGACACTGTTGTAAAAAGCGTTTTGAATCTTAGGTAATTTTTAAAAGAAATCAGTTTTTACGTCTTTTTTAATGTTTTATTTTTGGAAGTATTATTTTTTTATTAAACAACATCTATATTTTAAAAAATTTAAATGTTTTTTATATTAATTTATACAATTTTTTTATTAACATTCAAGAAGAATAAATTGGCTGCTATTTACCACCCTCATCATTCAGTAATATTATTACCCCAAATAGAGGCACGGTGGCAACGCAGAGGCGAAAAAATTCAATTATCAGACATGAGATGTGACAAGTCATACAAAATGTTGGGTCTTCGATTTTCTTTTCTGTGGGTTAGCCGAACAGAAAATATTGTTTATCTTTTTTATTGGCGGATTTTTAAAGAAAACATTATAAACGGGTAAACAATTTTTAAATGTAAAATGTATCAATGATTTTACAGGCTGTCCGAAAACATTTGAAAAATCTCTCTCAGGATATAAAAAAATATGTTACTTTATCCTATTTAATTTTTTTAATCCTTCTCTTTAGACTTAATTTTTTTTAAGCATAATTATTAAATCATCAGGTTTATTTACAAAAAAAAGTATATTATACGCCAAGGGTCTAAAGTAAGTTCTGACGTCACGACGCAGACAAGGAATCCAAACAACAGATTTTTATTATGGAAATTCGTGATGAAAGGTAAAATAACGCGATTTATGTCAGTTTTTTGTGTGTTTTAAAATGTTTGTGACTAGTGCCGGCTATTTGTGACACTGTGACTCTAAATTTTCGTGATTATTTGTGATATTCATTCACCTAACCTAACTATGTGAACAAAAGTAAAATTCTACGAACTTCAATCCATGATATTAATGCTGGAAGGTTCCTCGTAATCCATTTTGATGAAACTAATATAAAATATCTTAAATAGTGCCACTAATGTAACAAAAATGAAAAATAAAGTATATTTTTCATAGAAATCTTTGTTTGTGTTATGGAGAAGCGATGGGGTAGAGGGGTTTTTTGGGTTCCATTCAAAGCCTTAAAAGATACCTCTAGAGTCAGCCTTTATGGCAGTGTGAAAAAACGCATGAGAAAAAAATATGACAAGAGTATAATCTATCGCTTTTGGTCCTGCTGACCACTATGATTATAGAGCTAAAGTTTATTGCTTTTAAGCATGCGATTGTTTGCACAGCTAAGCGGCAAGACTGCCTCTAATAGGTATAATCTTGAGGGTAAAAAACGTCAACGTCGTGTGACCTCACACTAAATGCGCGAATCAGGCCGGTATAAATAATACCTGGTCCGAATAAGACAACTTGCAATAATTCTCTGTTATAATTACTATTTTTTAGCTTTGGATGGCCATATTTCCAAAAGATAGACATATCCAATGTAATATTTTCTTAAAGCTCTTTAAAATATCTATGCCAGTTTAATAAATTCCTGAGGATGGCCATATTTCCGAAACTATAAAATATTAAATATATCACACGGGGACTTTTTTGATGGGTTTTTAAATGGTAATATAATATACAGGGTGTTCCATTTCCATAAGTCCATTTTGACGTGTTGTTGCTTGTCGCTCATGTCTCACTTGAAGAATGAAAAAAAATCATCGTTAAGGCCTTATTATGCAACAAACCTTACATTTTTTAGCAATATAGAACAATAAAGAAAATATAATTGTTATACAGTGTGTCCCGCTTTTCATGAATACACCCTGATATCTCAGTTATAAATAACGCGATTTTCTTCAAATTTTGGTGGTTTTGGTAAGTTAGAGAAATGAAGTATTTGGCATAGTGAAAACTTTCATTCACCATTGGCGTGCGGTCTTGGTGGGTAAAAGAGTTGATTTTTAGGAAAAGGATATTAGGGCTTATTTAAATTTTTTTCTGTCAGATTTAGAATCAGCATCCCCAAAAACCCCTTAATTCATATTTTCAAAATCTCAAGATTTGATTTTAGCAAAGAAATAATTTTAAGTAACCTTTTTAATAAGTCCTTTATTTAAAACTGTGATATCAAAATTACTAATTGCATCATTTTATATTTCTGTATTTTCAACATAACTACCTTCTAAAACAATACTCTTTTCAACAATTCTTCTTAAACGTAAATTCACTTTTCTTAAAGTTTGGGGAGTAATTTCCTGGCACGCTTGCCTGATTTTAATGCAAAGTTCCTGTCTATTTCGCGGCCTAGTAGCATACACTTTATTCTTCAAGTATCCCCAGAGAAAAAAGTCACAAGGGGTAATATCCGGCGATCTGGGGGGCCATGGTTCTAACGGAGAATTCCTACCTATCCACTTCATAGGAAAGTTTTTAAATGTAAAAAGTTCCTAACTATCAGAGAATTATGTGCAGGGGCACCATCTAATTGAAAGTATAAGTTTTGTCTCTGTGCTGGAGGTAATTCCATGAGAAAATCATAAAAATCCCTTTGTAAAAAATGCAGGAAATGTTCTCCGTTCAGATTATCCAGGAAAAAGGTCCAACAAGGCGTTGGTTAAATAGGCCACACCACACGTTAACTTTTTCACTGTATTGATTTTTACAGTTAATTACCCAGTTCGGATTTTCGGCTGCCCAAAACCTACAATCTTGACTAGACATCACACCGTTTGTAGTAAACGTTGCCTCGTCAGTAAACATTATGTTCTTTACAAAATGTCTATCGTTAAGATAGTTACCTTGCAACCACAAACAAAATTCAAACCGCCGTTCAAAATCACCATTTAACAGAGTATGTAGAAATTTTGGTTTAAATGCCCTAATCCTATTGCGTTTCAAACACCTCCATACTTTGTTTTTCGTTAAATTCAGAATCCTCGCCACTGATCTTAAACTACCATTTGGGTTGTTTCGAAATTCTGCTAAGATACGTTCGTCGTCTGGATAGTGTCTGTGATTTAAATTGTACCTCCTTGGTCTTGTCTTGAAAACCGATCCAGTTCTTGCGAACAATCTGTTAATTTTGGCAGCAGTATCGTGAGTAATTGGTGCTCGGTCATGATGCCTGTCATTAAATATTTCACTAACCTGACGCGAAGATCTTTCATTATTACCAAATAAACGGATAATTTCTACTTTTTCTCCAATTGTTAGAATTACTCTTCGGTTTTGTGCCATTTTCGTAACAGTTAAGTAAGACTGCTTGACTTATTGACAATTCATATGAATTACTAAATGTCAAACAAAAGCTTTTGTTTCAAAGCACTCTGCGATTAATTTGCTCAAAAACAGCACAGGCCATCATACCAACAGTAACACAGCGCGCGTATCTTAGCAAAATTTCGAAAAACCTTTATTATAGTAGTTGCGAAGTATTGAATTCAAAGGAATGATATGGAGGCGTTTGAAACATAATAGAATTAGAACATTAAAACCAAAAAGTTAGGAATAAATAACCTCTTAAAAAAGTTACTTAAAATAAATATTTTTTTCTGTTAAAATCAGCTCTTGAGATTTTGAAAATATGAATTAAAGGGTTTTTGGGGATGCTGATTCTAAATCTGACAGAAAAAAAAATTGAATAAGCCCTAATATCCTTTCCCAAAAAATCAAGTCTTTTTACCCACCAAGAACGCACGCCAATAGTGAATAAAAGTTTTCACTATGCCAAATACTTCATTTCTCTAACATACAGTCACCACCAAAATTTGAAGAAAATCGCGTTATTCATAACTGAGATATCAGGGTGTATTCATGAGAAGCGGGACACACTGTATGTGTGTTCTTTATAATCAACAATTAAAAATGATTTATTCCCGATATTCTCTACCAGAGATCACAAAAAGGCTGAAACTGGTCTTGATTTGAACTGACCTCTTTATATTTCCGCTTTGGCTTTATACAATGTACAAATTAAAAGCCAATAAACTTCGATTGAGTTGTTTTAAACGCACTTAAATACAACAGGTAATTTATCAATTTCGGCTCTGATTATACCAGAAGTTATACATCTTCATCTGTCTGCAGAACGATAACGGTTTCAAATTTAATAAATTGCTAAGTAATATTAATTAGAAGATATGCCTTTGGCTGAGCTTGAAGAACGCGAAGTGTTTTTTTTAATAAAAAATCAAAAGGTAAAATTAAAGATCAGACCCGATCTTTCTTAAACAACATCCCATATAACATTTTTTGCCGGCAAGGCATTGGCAAAAAGGTATCAAAAAGACATCAAAATGGGCAATTGGCCGTTATTAGGCCACGTGTTGCAGAAAATGTAATGGCATTTATCATTAATAAGTTGACAGTGACAGTTTTTAATACACACGGTCAAATTTGCGCGCGAGCTTTGGCTTTTTTGACAGATGTGACAGTTTTGCATGACCGTGTATACCCTGGTTAAGGGTTAATATAAGTAAATTAGTATTTTTACAAATAGCCTATATATTATTTGCCGGTCCCATGTAAAAACATAATATAAATAACTCAACCGACGGGACGATTCTATATCAGAAAATAAGAAAAAAACTTCATATAAACATATGTTCTAAACGTCGTCGTCGGTGTGTTAAATATTTAAAAAAATAAAAAACTCTATAAAAATGAAATTGTATTATTTTCCCAAATGATAATAAAATCGTACTGCGAATCTTAACGACAGAATTTCTGTTCGTCTTTTGTCGCATTAACATGTCAGACGGAAGCTCTCGTTAAGCTCTCACGTAAAGTCGAGCATGGAGGATATAGAAAATGAGATGGTGCCCCTAGGAAGATAGCAAACTCGAGCTAAATAGAAAAGGCATTTTTCTTCTGGAGCTAAGCGCTGTGAGCAAAGATTCCTAGAACATAATATTTTCTCGTTTGGTTATGTGTACGAGGTATTTTCCAAATGGTGGAAAATGGAAGCGCGTGCAGCAGAAAGTGTCGGCAATGACAGAAGCCGGTTATACACAATACCAGTAGCAGATCTTAAAAAGAAGGCCGTCAATTTATGAATAGCATCGATTTAAATGAAACATATACTTTGGAATTTCTGGAAGCTCCAATGCCCGATTCTCCAGATTTTCCACCGACAGAGCCCTGGAAAGCTTATGATGCGACATCGCACATAAGACTGGTAAGGGAGAGCTGGCAATATGATGCTGAAGACTTTTACCGCCAATAAGGGAATAAAAAAAAATAGAAGAAAAACAATATTTAAGACTGACTCAAAGTCGGTCTATATAGGGTCACGACATTCGGCCATATTGCTTTGACGTGTTATGTCGTCACATCTCCCATTTTTCGGCCATGTTGTTTAGTGCCGGAGATACACAGTTTATTGTATTAGTAGAAAAACCGTTTACACAACAGTTTTTAATTGTTATTAAGTTGTAAATTCTTTTACTTTAAATAAAAAACATATGGAATTACATCTTTCAACAAATATCACTTCCAAAACAATGCAAAATGAAATGCGCAAATTCTAGACGCCACTGGATTGATCATCAGCTTTGATTTTTCCCATTCTTGCCAACTTTTCTCCGTGGAGTGCCCTTCCTTGCGTCCCCGACCTCTAACCGCCTAAAAGTTAAGGATATGTCGCAACCTTATAAATATAAACTAACCTTGATGGTGACCTAGGTTTAGATGAATATCTAAGGGCAAAAGTCTATGGAACGTGTTGCACCGATTGTCTGTAATACTGCCTCTACAGCCTGTCGTATAACAAGTTGCATAGACTGTGGTCCGTTTAAATCTTAAAATTTCCAAGTTAGTAAAAGTCGCTACGGAAAATTTGTTTTCACAAAAGCTAGCGCTCGTTAAAAGGATTTTTTTCCAAATGACAATTACGACATAGTTTTATTTAAATTTATTTTTAAATAAATTATAATAAACTTAAAATTCACACACAGGTCAGCATCATATTCTGAACCACTATGCATATTTAAAATATATTCTTCTTACCTATTTCTCATTAGTCTTATATGTAGATACTATCACATGATAAAGGACAAACTGACATTAATATGATTCTAACAAGATATTATTAAAAAATAATGTTGTTTTCTGTTTAGCCAACCCATACAAAATAAAATTAAAGGTCATTTTGTACGGTCGGTCACATTTCACGCCGGATAATTTGATTTTTTGCCGAGCCTTGGCGCGAATCTGGTGTAATTATATTACTGAGTGATGAGGGTGGTAAATAACGGTCGTTTTTCGGCCTTGGTGACATGGAAATTTAAAGGAAATAAAATATTCATGTAAATTTAAAGGGTATATAAAATAAAATACACTCGCAACAAAAATTTTCGCCTATGCTACATTTTTTTCCCTAAGTTTGATATAAATGGTTTTATCTTCCCTTATAATTTAATAACTTAGTAAGGCATTGTGGAAAGGTAAAACCATAACTTTGACAGAAACGGTAATATTTTTACTGTTTAAAATACCCTACTAAGTGATTAAAAATTTTGACAAAAATTAACAATATTTAATTGACCTGGATGATGTGTTGTTAAAAGGGAGCGATCTCATTTGTGAATAAGCTATACCCTTACTCATTTTTGATATTTTATAATCAAAAATGCAAAGAGATACGGCTTTTAAATTAAATAGTTTTTGTATTAGAGCCTCTGAAAAAATTAAGTATATTGTGAACACTTAGTATAAAAAGTATACATTTTGGGAATTTTACAAATATACATTTTTGGGAATTTTAAAATAAGTATACATTTTAATTAGGTTACTTAAGATTTGGGAATTTTGCTAAATAAAGATATACGTGAGGTGTCAAGGTTTTAAAAGTATAAATTAAACATTTTTCTATGTTACTCTTACAATAATAAAATAAAAACATTAAACAAACTGGGTCGCGTAGAAATGCAAAACAAACACTGGAAAATTGAATAGTTAAAAAGAGAAAAGAAGTTAGAAAAAGATTAGATAAGAAGTAGTTAGTGAAGTCAAGTATAAAGTTAAAGTTTTAGTTAAGCCCAGTACGGGCTACCCCTAGTGGGGGGTATGCCCGTACTAAATTAAGTTAATCAAATAAGTTAGGTTGGTTTTAAAAAATGCAAAGTTAGTTTTGACGGTCCACCGGTCTCATTGTCCCAAGAAGATAGTTCCATATGGTACATTTGCCCAGTGACGTAAAGTGGCCCTATATGTATAATTCCAAAATATCTACGTCACAATATGCAATAATTTTTAAAGTGTGTATTTTTTCTATGACCTCTAGAAAAAATGCTGTTTTTCTAATCGTTAAAATGAAGATAAAGTAGTCTATTTTAGTACACTACATAAAGTGTTAAAAATAGTTTATTGTATAACGTGTAGGAAAAGCGATATATTTTCGGACTATGGTGGAGTTTGCTGTACGATGCTTTAACCAACCACCAACAGTCCGAAGATCTACTTTTCCTACAACTTGCACATACTATTTTTTTCCGATAAAAACTATTCTTTAATTTTACGAGTGTGCAAAAAGAGTTTCCCATTCGTAAAAAAAATATCACTTTATGCACTTCCTACATAATTTACTATTTTGTTGCAAAAATAAAAAGTCTAAGAAAATTCTGAAATTGGAATTTTTAAGATTTAGTACCTCTAAAGGTGGATATCAAAGTTGTTACTTTTATCCTAAAAATAAACACCACTTAAGAACTATTTTCAAAATGGAGTTCAACAAAGTTCTTTCTTGCTCAAATGGCAGCAAATCTTTCTGGTCCTTTGCGAAAAACATAAGTAGGAATTGGTAGAACTGGTACAAAAGTTCTTTCCCACCACTAACTTTGGAAGATGAAATTATTTCTACCGCTAAAGCAAAGGTAGAACTATTTGCCAAACAATTTGCTGCTGTTATTGGGGACGGCCATCCTTCAAGCTTTCACCAAGTAAATGCTGGAGTCCCTCAGGGCTCAGTTCTGGCACCAACATTGTTTCTTCTTCACATCAACGACCTTCTCTCGTCCACAACTAATTCCATTCATAGTTTCGCCGACGATAGTACCCTTCACTCCAGCTTTCAGGTTCCCAAACCCATCACTAAACCTGACTTGGAAAACAAACATAGAGCGATGCAGATATCTCTTTCGCAGGATCTTAATTTGATATTGGATTGGGGAGCCAAAAATCTCGTCCATTTAAATGCATCCAAAACACAATCATGTTCCTTGTCGCGAAAAGAGTCATCAAATACTCATCCCCTACTTATGAGCGGCAAAGTTTTACAGAGCAAAGACACCTTCAATCTTGGAATATTGTTCCCATATCTGGGTCATGGCGTTCCCCTCAACCCTAAGCATTCTTGATTCTATTCAAAGAAGAGCTGTTCGTCTCATTAATGATCCTTCACTTACAGAAAGGCTTGCTTCTCTTGCCCATCGTCGGGCTGTGGGGAATTTATTGCTTTTTATAGGTACTTCCATGGATTCTGCTCTGAAGAATTGTCCAGTATAGTTCCTCCACTCACGGTTCCCAACAGAGCAACTCGTGGTTCCGCGCGTATGCATCCCTATACGGTCCAACTGGACAGGCCCAGGACTTCTCACTTTGTTCGTTCTTTTATCCCTAGAGGTTCTAGATTGTGGAACCTACTGCTCGCGGAGGTCTTTCCTTCCCCCCAAATCTTCAAGTATTTAAGTCCCGTGTCAACAAACTCCCTTTTACCTCGCTTAAGACACCCACGGTATGTTAGTATTTGGGCTTTAAGCCTTCGTGGTTTGTCCAAAGATAAAAAAAGAAAAAATGGAGCTAAATAATTTCCATTTTTTAATAGATATTCATAATAACCAAACCTATAATTCTTAAAATTTTTAATTTTTGACGTATAAACCATAACGTAAACAAGTATTTATTGGGTTTTTAACTATTACTGATAATTTGTGGTATTATATTACAGAATTTTAATTGGAATGTATACGAAAGTAATAGGCTTAGTGAAATACAAAAAGGTTCTCCACAGGGTGCCGAGTTCGAGCCCATACTGGCCAGCTAATTGGTATTAATCATTATTTGGGTCAACAAGAAAATATTTGAACAAATTAATTTTGTGTTTTGATAGATTTGGTAACGGTATAGACACTGTTGTGTAAGTTATGGTTGAATTATGGTGTTGCATAGTTGGTATTATTACCTATTTGTTTTTAAATGGGATACACACCTTCTGAAAGGGCCGCTTATATTTTTGTTTGTTATATTGTGACGTTGAATTTTGGAAACATAAGGCTACTTGTTACGCCACTTGGACAAATATACCATATGAAACCATCTTCTTGGGACGATGAGATCGGTGGACAAAAATTATCTTGTAGATTTCTTTTTTAACTAAACTAATTTAAGTTAGTACGGACATACCCCCACTAGGGGTAGCCCGTATGGGGGCTTAACTAAAACTTTAACTTTATACTTGACTTCACTTTTACTACCTACTTCTTATCTAATATTTTTCTAATTTCATCCTCTCAACCTCCCATGCATTCTTTGGTAACTGTGTTTATATACAAAGTTGAACTCGGTTTTTTGATGACTTAGCACGTTTACGACCTTCTCCGTTCGACCTAGAAATTTTCCTTGCCGGTTCGAGCTCTAAGCTTTGACATTATTTTAAATTGTTATATGTTTTACTTTAAGATGTGTTTTTTATTATCGAAATAATTAAATAAATATTAAAATTATTAAAAGTTACATACAGGGTACTCACAATATTTAGAGCTAAAATATGCTAATTATTAAAATTATTGACGGATGGAGAGAGAAGGGGTCTCGGGAGTTATGACTCTCCCCACCCCCCACCAGGCAGTCTTAGGAGTCTAATAATGTTGTTTCGTATGTTCGTTTATCCTGATAAAAACTCAGGACTCATACGACCGAAAAAAAAAATTGTAGGGAAAATCATAATATTTTTTTAATGATTATTCAGTATACAGGGTGTTCAATAAAAAAAACATAATTTTTGTCGTACGCTGCATATAGAGATACCTAATAACATGGTGATGACAAGTACGAATACAAAATCAACCCAACAAACCAGTATTATTATTCGTTTTATACATTAAAAGACAAAAATGTTAGATAGTAAATTCCTATGAAAACTAAAAAATTTCTTTCATATTAAAATGGCCATATTTCCGAAACTGATCAAGACAGATATGTCAAAGGTGGTATTTTTAAACGGTTTATTTGATATTTTTAATAGTGACAACAGTAAAAACTTACACCTTTTAAAATTTAGAATATTTAGTATACCGTGTCACGAGATGCCAATTTTAAATATAATAGCATTTGCGTATTACTTCCGGCTTAACCGGAAGTGATATAAACTATTTTGTTTTAAATGGAACACCCCGTAAATTTTTAAAAATTTAAATTCTACAAGCTATTTCAGATATAAAACTTCAAGTATATGCAGTCCCTACCTATCTTTTTAGGTTTAAAGAGAACGACGCGGCGTTTAAAAGGTTTAGACAACGGCACAATATCCGTAAAACTGTTTATTTTTAAACGCCATTTTCTCTAAAACACAAAAAAAAGGTTGAGGGTATATTATAAGTTTTTTATCAGGAATAACTTTGTAGAAGTTAAATCTTAAAAAATAAATAGGGTGTTTTATTAAAATTATTGGGTTTATCATAATTTAGAAGTTCAAATTTTACAGCACTTCCAGTTAAACAGAAAGTAGTATGATAATGGCCTTAGAAGGTAGAGTTTCTTTAAATCTACTAATATATAAAGAGGTAAAGTTTGTAACTTTGTTTGTGAGTTTGTGGGTTTGTCGGTTTGTTTGTAGCCGCTAATCTTTAAAAGTACTGAACCTATCATAAAAATTATTTCACAATCAGATCTAAAATTCGATATTGACGTTACTATTCTCAACGGATTTCGATGCGGTTTTTTAAATAGATACAGTTATTTAAGAGAAAGGTTTATATGTACATGTAATACTATCACAAAAAAACAAATACAGAGTGTTTAAAAAATTGTTTACATTTAAAATTCAATATTAACGTTACTATTCTCAACGGATTTTGATGCGTTTTTTTTAACTGAGTGATTTAAAAGGAAGGTTTATATGTATAATAATGTAAAGAAAAATATACAGAGTGTTTAGAAAAATAGTTAACATTTAAAATTCAATATTACTCAACAAATTTCAATGCAGTTTTTTAATAGATAATGATTCAAGAGAAAGGTTTATATGTATAATAATATAAATAAAACATATACAGTGTTCAAAAACTTAGTTTACATTTTAAAATTCGATAATACTTAACGAATTTTGATGCAGGTTTTTGAATAGATAAAGTGATTTAAAAGGAAGGTATATGTGTAAAATAGTTTACATTTAAAATTCGATATTGACGTTACTATTCTTAACGGATTTTGATGCCGTTGTTTTTATAGATATAGTGATTCAAGAGGAAGGTTTCTATATATAATATTATCAAAAAAACATATAGGTACAGAGTGTTATTAAAAAAATAGTTTACATTTAAAATTTGATATTCTTTAACGGATTTTGATGCGGTTTCTTAAATAGAGTGACAGATTCATGAGAAAGGTTTATATGTATAATATTATTCAAAAAAACATATACAGAGTGTTTAAAAATAGTTTACATTTATAATTCGATATTACTTAACGAATTTCAATGCAGTTTGTTTAAATAGATAGAGTGATTCAAGAGGAAGGTTTATATGTATAATAATATAGGAAAAAAACATATACAAAGTGTTTAAAAAATATTTTACTTCGAAAATTCGATATTGACGTTACTATTGCAATTAAAAAAAAAGTGTTTATAGGAATTGGGCACGGGTATCTATGGTTTACTAAAAAATATATAAAATTGAAACACAGGGTGGCTCAAAAAGATGTTATATTAAAAAACCCTTAAAACTAAAAATACATTTTAACTATGATATATTATATCATCTAGAGGTTTAAAATATTACCTAAATATAAAGATTTGCAAAATAATAATTATTATTTTAAAAATATTATAAAGGGTGTACCCAAATTTTTTTAGTTTCTTATTACTATTCAATGGATTTTAATGCGGTTTTTTTAATAGAATGGGAAATTTAAGAAGTAGAGAGAGATGAGGCATTGAGCGCCCTCCGTCCCCGGGGGAGCTTATTATCTCAAAATCTCTGACGTCATTCGAAATTTAGGAATCTTGCGCAACTCGTTATTTAGGGCGTGGCCCCCTACTATCTGTCAAACCATAAATGTCATCTGTCACTTGTCAAATGTCATCTGTCACCTGTCATATGTCAAAAATCACGTGACTAGGAAAATGGCCGCCATGCGTAGGATACTTGCGCTATGGTCATAAATTGATTTGCGCAAACGCAAAAATTCCAAGTCATGCCGTTCGGGCGCTATCGGCTAAAATCGTTATTTAACCTTGATGATGAGTCATTGGCGCGCGGTTTAAATTTTTAAAAATAGTGTAACGTCATACCTATCGAATAGCGAAAACCGCATGACGCCATCTTTAGCCATAAGGGCGCTACAGCTGTTTAAAATATGGCGAGAGACACCAACCAGCGATTAGGACGGTAACCCCATAGCAAAATTAACCATAGCGGCCTTATTATTAAACTTAGAATAATGAAACTTGAACAAAGAATAGTTGCTAACGGTAAATAATTTCAAGGTCAAACCTGTCACATGATAAGCCCAAGAATTACGGCCCCCAGCACCCTGCACCCCCGCTTAAGCCGTTGGTTTAAGCGGAAGGCGTAACCAAACGCATGCGGTAAAAAATGGCGCGATTCGCCGTCAACATAACCTTAAACTTATCTTAGCGTCTTGCGCATGCGCAAAAAAATGACGTCAACACAACCTAGAAATAGGGTATATTATTGATTGACATTAGTTGCAGACACGTGGTTTATTAAATATATAGACAAAATGGTGAAGGTGAAAAATTATTAGGGCCTTAACAGTTTTTAACGTATATTTCGGTTTCTAGTAGACCGATTTTAGTTGTTCTTTTTGCTAATAATTTAATTTTTATAAATCTACAAATATTAATACTAAAATTTTTAATAATTATATTATTTGAGTGTAAATAGGGCCTTAACAGTTTTTAACGTATATTTTGGTTTCTAGTAGACCGATTTTAGTTGTTCTTTTTGTAAATAATTTAATTTTTATAAATCTACAAATATTAATACTAAAATTTTTATAATTATGTTATTTGAGTGTAAATAGGGCCTTAACAGTTTTTAACGTATATCTTGGCTTCTAGTGGTTTGATTTTAGTCATTCTTTTTTAAACAATTTATTTTTAATAAATATATTAACCTAATTTTTAAATAAATATGTTATTTGAAAGCAAATAGGGCCTTAACAGTTTTTGACGTATATCTTGGCTTCTAGCGGTTTGATTTTAGTCATTCTTTTTTTAAACAATTATTTTTAATAAATATATTAACACTAATTTTTTAAATAAATATGTTATTTGAGAGTAAATAGGGCCTTAAGAGTTTTTAACGTATATTTTGGTTTCTAGTAGACCGATTTTAGTTGTTCTTTTTGCAAATAATTTAATTTTTATAAATCTACAAATATTAATACTAAAATTTTTATAATTATGTTATTTGAGTGTAAATAGGGCCTTAACAGTTTTTAACGTATATCTTGGCTTCTAGTGGTTTGATTTTAGTCATTCTTTTTTAAACAATTATTTTAAATAAATATATTAACACTAATTTTTTAAATAAATATGTTATTTAGGGGTGAAAAATTATTAGGGCCTTAACAGTTTTTACAGTAATACAGGTCTGTTTTTAGATATACAGGACTGTTTTTGAAAATACAGGGCTGTTTTTAGAAATACAGGGCTGTTTTTGGAAATACAGGGCTGTTTTTGGAAATACAGGGCTGTTTTTGGAAATACAGGGCTGTTTTTAGAAATACAGGGCTGTTTTTGGAAATACAGGGCTGTTTTTGGAAATACAGGGCTGTTTTTGGAAATACAGGACTGTTTTTGGAAATACAGGGCTGTTTTTAACGCATGCGTAAGACCGTCAATAGGAGTGTAAACATGGTGGATTATGAAGATATACGCCGAGCGCCACGTGCATAGGTTGCGCTCCACGCCTTATGACATAACCTTAAACTTATATAGTTCATTCGCATGCGCGAAAAATGACGTGAACATAACCTAGAAATTCGGACACTGTTATGATTGAAACATAACCTAAAATTTATACGGATAAGCCCTTGCCCCGCGTCTAACAATTAGGGCTCCGGGCCCTGCGATAACGCCCCCCGCCTAAGTCCTGGGGTCCCACACAACGGCACCGTATTTTAGAAAAACGGCACCGTCTTTTAAAATACGGCATTGTTTTTTAAAATACGGCAACGTTTTTCTAAAATACGGCACCGTTTTTTAAAATACGGCACCGTTTTTTAAAATACGGCACCGTTTTTAAAAAACGGCACCGTTTTTAAAATACGGCACCGTTTTTAAAATACGGCACCGTTTTTAAAATACGGCACCGTTTTTCTAAAATACGGCACCGTTTTTAAAATACGGCACCGTTTTTAAAATACGGCACCGTTTTTTAAAATACGGCACTGTTTTTTAAAATACGGCACCGTTTTTTAAAATACGGCACCGTTTTTTAAAATACGGCACCGTTTTTTAAAATACAGCACTATTTTTTAAAATACGGCACTGTTTTTTAAAATACGGCACTGTATTTTAGAAAAACGGTGTCGTTTTTGGAAAATACAGGGCTGTATTTTGAAACTACAGGGCTGTTCAGCTGTTTATTTTGCTGTTCATATTTAATTACCTGTTCATGTTTAGACTTTTGCGCAGGCGTCATAATTGTAGATACATATATTGGATAAGTCCAGAGAGACTTGGTCAGACCCCGAGAGGTGTGGTGTGGTTGTGTGTTTTTAAATCACATCATACTTTGCCTCCTTGGTTCGTACTGTATCAATCAACCTGAAACCTGTCAAAACAAGAAACCTACTCTTGATGGGTTAATATACCATGCGATTTTCGCTATTCGATAGGTATACTTGGTAATATTAGTGTCGTTGACAGCCTCGTATATAATTTGCATATATACTTGTGATAATATTAGCACCGCTGGCGGCCCTGTATAATATACCTATATATCTCCTTGTATCACGGCAAATTACTGCTTTTTAAATAAAATCACTGTTATTTGCCGTCTTTTAAATTATATCGCTGTTATTTTATTAATAAACAGTGTATTACAGTATAATTATTTAAAAGACAACAAAATTTCTGCTTTTTAAATAAAATCACTGTTATTTGCCGTCTTTTAAATTATATCGCTGTTATTTCATTAATAAATAGTTTATTACAGTAAAATTATTTAAAAGACGGCAAAATTACTGCTTTTTAAATAAAATCACTGTTATTTGCCGTCTTTTAAATTATATCGCTGTTATTTTATTAATAAACAGTTTATTACAGTAAAATTATTTAAAAGACGGCAAAATTACTGCTTTTAAATAAGAACACTGTTATTTGCCGTCTTTTAAATTATATCGCTGTTATTTCATTAATAAACAGTTTATTACAGTAAAATTATTTAAAAGACGGCAAAATTACTGCTTTTAAATAAAATCACTGTTATTTACCGTCTTTTAAATTATATCGCTGTTATTTTATTAATAAACAGTTTATTACAGTATAATTATTTAAAAGACGGCAAAATTACTGCTTTTTAAATAAGAACACTGTTATTTGCCGTCTTTTAAATAACTATACTGTAATACGAGTGGGGCCCCAGGACTTAGGCGGGGGGCGTTATCGCAGGGCCCGGAGCCCTAATTGTTAGACGCGGGGCAAGGGCTTATCCGTATAAATTTTAGGTTATGTTTCAATCATAACAGTGTCCGAATTTCTAGGTTATGTTCACGTCATTTTTCGCGCATGCGAATGAACTATATAAGTTTAAGGTTATGTCATGAAGGCGTGGAGCGCAACCTATGCACGTGGCGCTCGGCGTATATCTTCATAATCCACCATGTTTACACTCCTATTGACGGTCTTACGCATGCGTTAAAAACAGCCCTGTATTTCCAAAAACAGTCCTGTATTTCCAAAAACAGCCCTGTATTTCCAAAAACAGCCCTGTATTTCCAAAAACAGCCCTGTATTTCTAAAAACAGCCCCTGTATTTCCAAAAACAGCCCTGTATTTCCAAAAACAGCCCTGTATTTCCAAAAACAGCCCTGTATTTCTAAAAACAGCCCTGTATTTTCAAAAACAGTCCTGTATTATCTAAAAACAGACCTGTATTACTGTAAAAACTGTTAAGGCCCTAATAATTTTCACCCCTAAATAACATATTTATTTAAAAATTAGTGTTAATATATTTATTTAAAATAATTGTTTAAAAAAAAGAATGACTAAAATCAAACCACTAGAAGCCAAGATATACGTTAAAAACTGTTAAGGCCCTATTTACACTCAAATAACATAATTATAAAAATTTTAGTATTAATATTTGTAGATTTATAAAAATTAAATTATTTGCAAAAAGAACAACTAAAATCGGTCTACTAGAAACCAAAATATACGTTAAAAACTCTTAAGGCCCTATTTACTCTCAAATAACATATTTATTTAAAAAATTAGTGTTAATATATTTATTAAAAATAATTGTTTAAAAAAGAATGACTAAAATCAAACCGCTAGAAGCCAAGATATACGTCAAAAACTGTTAAGGCCCTATTTGCTTTCAAATAACATATTTATTTAAAAATTAGGTTAATATATTTATTAAAAATAAATTGTTTAAAAAAGAATGACTAAAATCAAACCACTAGAAGCCAAGATATACGTTAAAAACTGTTAAGGCCCTATTTACACTCAAATAACATAATTATAAAATTTTAGTATTAATATTTGTAGATTTATAAAAGTTAAATTATTTACAAAAAGAACAACTAAAATCGGTCTACTAGAAACCAAAATATACGTTAAAAACTGTTAAGGCCCTATTTACACTCAAATAATATAATTATTAAAAATTTTAGTATTAATATTTGTAGATTTATAAAAATTAAATTATTAGCAAAAAGAACAACTAAAATCGGTCTACTAGAAACCGAAATATACGTTAAAAACTGTTAAGGCCCTAATAATTTTTTCACCTTCACCATTTTGTCTATATATTTAATAAACCACGTGTCTGCAACTAATGTCAATCAATAATATACCCTATTTCTAGGTTGTGTTGACGTCATTTTTGCGCATGCGCAAGACGCTAAGATAAGTTTAAGGTTATGTTGATGGCGAATCGCGCCATTTTTTAACGCATGCGTTTGGTTACACCTTCCGCTTAAACCAACGGCTTAAGCGGGGGTGCAGGGTGCTGGGGGCCGTAATTCTTGGGCTTATCATGTGACAGGTTTGACCTTGAAATTATTTACCGTTAGCAACTATTCTTTGTTCAAGTTTCATTATTCTAAGTTTAATAATAAGGCCGCTATGGTTAATTTTGCTATGGGGTTACCGTCCTAATCGCTGGTTGGTGTCTCTCGCCATATTTTAAACAGCTGTAGCGCCCTTATGGCTAAAGATGGCGTCATGCGGTTTTCGCTATTCGATAGGTATGACGTTACACTATTTTTAAAAATTTAAACCGCGCGCCAATGACTCATCATCAAGGTTAAATAACGATTTTAGCCGATAGCGCCCGAACGGCATGACTTGGAATTTTTGCGTTTGCGCAAATCAATTTATGACCATAGCGCAAGTATCCTACGCATGGCGGCCATTTTCCTAGTCACGTGATTTTTGACATATGACAGGTGACAGATGACATTTGACAAGTGACAGATGACATTTATGGTTTGACAGATAGTAGGGGGCCACGCCCTAAATAACGAGTTGCGCAAGATTCCTAAATTTCGAATGACGTCAGAGATTTTGAGATAATAAGCTCCCCGGGGGACGGAGGGCGCTCAATGCCTCATCTCTCTCTACTTTAAGAGAAAGGTTTATATGCATATAATAATATCCAAAATCTTTACGGTATAGGGAAGGGAATTGTTTTACTCCGAATTAAACGCGTGCGAAGCTGCGGGCAAAAGCAAGTATATAATAAAAGCATTTTACATTTTTGTGATGTTCATGATGTTTATGTTCATTTATTTTCCCATGAAACTAAATATTGTATGGTCCTTTGGCTATTTTAAAACGCCATTTTCTCTAAAACCAAGAAAGATGGGTTATGTATATACGAAACGTTTATTATCAGAACTTTCTATTTAGAAGGCAAAAATTCATCAAAAATCATAAAATACATCTTTACCCCAATAGTTTTCTAGTGTGTGTTGTTATATAAGGATACACAACTTTAAATAATATAAACGTTCTAAAATACAGTACAATAACTTTTATAAGCAATACATCTTTTTTATTTCAGATTCACACCTCCCTCATCCAAGGTCGTCCAGGGTGCAAACGAAACAAGTCCCTGAATTATTGAGTTCACCAAGGCTCGTTATGAAGGTTTCGATTTATGGGGTTAAGGGAAATCTGGAACCACTACCAAGGTGGTTAAGTCAAGATAGTTTAAAGGATAAGAAGCTATTCTATTCCATAAGAGACATTACAATTGGTGGACAGTGCGTTTGTAATGGACACGCTGAAAACTGTAGACATAATGTTGCCAGTGGGGTAAGTAATAATGCTTAAAAAGTCGTAAATATTGATAAAATTACTTAACTATCTATTGAGTTAACAACCAAACGACACATTTAAAGTTGACTAATTAGAACACGTTTCACAATTTGCAAAACGCATTTCGTAGGTATATGAATTTAGGATTTACGCGAGCGAGCTGGCGTTCAATAGGCCAAACTTGCGGTATTGGAAGCTGAATCTGTGGTTCTACCCATTAAAACAATTGGTCGGCCGTCGACGTATTAATTATATACGTTTTTCTTGGTTTTCATGCATCTTACAATTTAACCATATAAACCCATAACGTTAATTTAAAATAAAACCAATTGAATTAGCTCGATTTTGTATTAAAAAGGTTTCGTATACCAATAGATATGTAAGGGGCCATTAAAGAAACAATCCTATAGCCGCGGTGGGTTTGTTCTAATGACCTTTTATCCTTTGTGAATAGTCTAAGCTTTACCTCAAAAACTAACTTAATTTACAGCTTCCTTTTATTATAGTAGAGGAGCCCAAAAAGGGATTTCGGGATTTACTACAGCGCGGCAAATTAATATACCGGAGGATTAGATTAGATTAGATTAGAATAGGGCCGGGATAACCCATGCACTGAAGCCGCTCGGCTTATTGTGCGCCTGGGTGATGTCAGCCAGACAGGACCTACAGCTTAAAGTGGGTTCCGAACCACGGTCCTATGAGCGACAACTTAAGACCTCGTCCCCACCCAGGGGACACTACTGAATCCACCAACTGAGTGGGATCCGCATGTCTACGGTTGCGCAGGACACGGCAAAGTGTGTTCCGGCGCCCTGGTTTTTGGTGGCTTTCAGCGTCGATACATTTGCACTTTGTCCGTCTGGTGTGTAGCTAACCACTAAATTTTCGACCAACTTATAAATAAGTATTTGGCCTCGGCAGGATTCGAACCCACCTCACGTCCAGTTGTGCGCTCAACGACTTAACGCCTTACACGCTAAGCCATCACCGGACTTACCGAAGGATACCTTGTACCCGGTTAAGTACCTTCACCAAATATGAGTCCTAACAGGGTTGATAGTAAAAACAAAAATATATCCATAAGAAATTTTCGAGCGCGTCAGATTAAATTAGGGTAAGTTAATTACATGCTAAACAGTGTATGTTCCACTAATTTGACAATTTAAGAGTGACGTTAAGAAAGCGAAGGACTACAAAGTTGTAAAAAATATCATTTTGACATTCTCGATCATGGCTATTGTTTGAAAATAAATTAAGGATAACGAAAAGTATACCGGGTGATGCATCGCCGGGCGGGACATAGGAAATCCCATGTAATTTTTAATTGGGTAAATTATTGGCTTCCCTAATTATTTTAGAGAAAAATTCTACAAAAGTTTATTGAAGAGCATGTAAATCTACGTCCATGATAAAAACCTTTGATTTTTCGGTTAACCCGTTTGCTAGTTAGATGCTAATATATTTTATTATCGCCTCATATTTATGAACAACAATAAAAATACCAGTAAGCGTGACATAACGTTGTCATTTTGAAATTTAATGCTTTATTATTATCAAAAAATCGTAGAGCGAAAAGATCAACCATGAGTTATACTACTGAAGAAAAGTATTGATGATTAAATGGTACTATCAAGGAAATAGTTACCAAAAGGTGTCAGACATGTTCGCTGCTCAGTATCCGAATAGACCGATACCCGGAAAATCAACAGTCGATAGGACTATCAAAAAATTTGAGACCAAAGGCACAGTGATAAATAACTGCAGATGTGAAGCTAGGGAGTATCAAAGAGAAGAAAATGTATAAAAAAATGTTATTGTAATAATATTAATAATTTATTGAAGCATGTAAATATTATAAATGTCATAAGTTTTTGAAATTTGTTACTCTAGTTTAGTTTAACCTAACTTAATTCGTTTGTATAAATACAACTTTAATCTTTACACTGTACGATTTTTTGATAATAATAAAGCACTAAATTTCAAAATGACAACGTAATGTCACGCTAACTGGTATTTTTATTGTTGTTCATAAGTATGAGGCGATAATAATGTAAGAATTTTTAAAAATATATTAGCATCTAACTAGCAAACGGGTTAACCTAAAAATCTAAGGTTTTTACCATGCACGTAGATTTGCATGCTCTTCAATAAACTTCAATAAAATTTTTCTCTAAAATAATTAGGGGAGCCAATAATTGACCCCATTAAAAATTACATGGTATTTCCTATGTCCCTCCCGGCGATGCATCACCCGGTATAATCCGATACGATCCAAACGATTTTCACAAGCCGAAATAATAACAGTATTTTTTGACATATTTATTTAAAAATCTATAGCCGCTAATCCTATCAATGAAAAGGTATACATTATATAACATTTTTGTCTTCTTATCATCTGAGCTTTGCAACCCAATTATGTTTTTATGACGCTCGATTCAATCCCCATTTAGCATCATGGGCTTCCCTACTATAAATTTTATACAGAAAAAAATTATTGGAAGATAATACAAATACATAAAATCAAAAATAAAACTAATCAACTACTTAGTTAGCCATAACTTGCTTTGAAATTAAAAAGAACTAAACTTTTCCCAATAAACCCATGTTTATTTTCTAACCACATTAAAGGTGCCTTAAAATAAATAAAAATAAACTACTAAAAACAATACAAAGTACACATTAAAAAGATACATGTTTACGTAGAATCAATTTTAGACACAATCAAAAGTTTATTTATTCTACAAGTATGTATATGTAACCTTATTTAAACAAGAATCTGTATGTTTACCTTCTTCAAGAGACGAGAGATTGACAAGATTCCCACACGATAACTATCAAATAATACCAAATAAGTACCCAAAGCGCATTTCTGGGAACGTGAACACTGCACTGGCTTGCGATGCACTTATATGGCATTCAGGACCAAACAAAGTTGCATTTCGTATTTAATAATCATTCTTCATCTTGTTTTTTTCTTCTGCATTTTTTTATTTTTGTACTTCTTTGTCTTTACCTTATTGTTTTAGTTACCCGGCAAACTATTTGCCGGCAATATACATTTTTCATATTGGCATTGATGGTAAAGCAATGGCAATTGGTGGCAATATTATGCCAACATCTAATACGCATTAAAAAGTCAAACCTAAATAAACACTCAATTGCCAATAAATTTTACATGCAGGCGAATTGCCGGCAAGCAAACAAAAATGGCGGCATACCAATTCTGATTAAATAAAGCATGCCTTTTGTTGCAGGCAAATAAATATTGGATTTTTTGAACGCATATTAATACTTTTTAAACCATATTCTTACCATTGGTATTTAACTAACATTAGAGCAATTTTTTTAACTGTTTTATTTATAATGGCAGCTAAACAACATTATTTTATGTTTTTTTACATAATTTAAAGGAAATGGCCTTTTCATAACATTTTATTGTTACAAATTATGCAAATAAAAATTAAGTCAAACAAAATGTTTATTATGTATTTTTGAGAGAATAAAAATGAAATGATGGTAAAATTAGCTCGGTTAATTCGATCGAAGGTGACAAATTCAAGTTTCCCGCTTAGCCGAAATACAAGATTTGACGATTTTGACACATAAAAAAAAATGCTTTTGTTTTGTTTTTTACCTGGTTTTCTAGCTTTTTAGTTTCTTTTTAAAGAAAATAGTTTTTTAATAGACATAATTAAGTGTATTCATTACCTAATTAGTGTGTGTTGTGTGATTAATTGGTGATGGCTAGTCGAGAAGGCGAGTTATTGAAGTAGACTGTTGCATATGCCTAAATACCGGAGTACCGTGGGTGTCGAGTTATTAGATGTTTAACCCATCGTTCCCCCTGTTCCGTCAACGTTGTCCAAGCACTGAAACATGCTGTTATGCATTTCACAGGATCTTTTAGACAACGCCGTAGTGCCACCACGGTCGTTATTTTTAAATAACTAGTAAAGTTCTCGCCAGTGGAGAAGATGTCACGGCGTCATCACTTCTGTCTCACTTTCAATTATTCTCCTTTTTGTTGCTCACACACGATGTAAACGACGCATTTAGAGAGCGACAGTTGATTGCCGTCTTTATTTGTATGACGCTTGTGGCATTTTTGTAACTGGTTTTTAGTCTACCTGGAAATCGAACCGGCGACTTCTGGCTTCGAAGATCAAGCTCTGTCCACTGCGCCACGGGGAAAACAAAATCTGAAAACGTTTCGTTCTTGAGATATCTATTATTAAAGTTTTAATATGAAGCTAAAGTGGCATACAATATTTAATTTTTACCTTTTAAAACCCTGTTTTTCTACGTATTTTACAATATATTTCATTAAATTGCATAGCTTCACTTATAATTAACTGTATCAGTCGCAGCAGGCTGATGATGGCAACGTGTATACATGGTTGCAGCATTTTTAAAGTGGACGCAATTTAATTGATATTGATAAAAAGTGTATAATATATATCGAAAACATGATATTAAAAGGTAAAAATCAAATATTGTTGCCACTTTACTTTAAATCATAAATAAGATATGTTCAAAATGAAGGGAATACACTGTGTCCGTATAACTTTTTATTAATAATTTTACGAAAAAGTTATTCTTTATAAAAAGTTCTGCATGGTCTAAAATCTAAAAAGCAATCAATAGATATTAATTTTTTTCAGTAGTATACGAGGTATCCCAAAAACATGAATTTTCTTTAAGAGGAAAGTACTCGTTATCGCATGAAAAATTAAAGAAACACTCTTTTTAAAATGACGGAGCTTGCACATTTAAGAGTTATTTTAAATTCTAAACATTTTTTCCTAATAATGATTTTCGATATTTTCAGAAATAATGATACTTTCCTCTTGAACAAAATTTATATTTTTTTAGATACCCTGTATACTATTAAAAAAATGAATATCTAATGATTGCATTTTAGGTTTTGGACCATGCAGAACTTTTATAAAGAATAATTTTCTTCGTAAAATTAATAATAAAAAAGTTTCCCATATGTAGAGAACTTAGGCGGACACACTGTATACAGGGTGGCCCACTATATTCGACACGGTCTGTGGCTGGATAACCATGGGGTTTTAAAAAAAGTAAATAATGGAACATATACAGGTCGGATAAGGCCACAGTATAAAATTATTTTACTCTATACAGGATGTCTCAAAAAGTGTGACGTATCAAAGTTATATTTTTTTAAATGGAACATCCTATATTTTATAACGGTTTTAGACTCTACATAAAAAAATAATTTTAGTTTGTTAATAGTACCAAGTGTCTAATTTTATTCGTTTTTGTGATATTTGATTTTTTCCAAAATGCAGGGGTGCAATTAAATTAATTTTATTTTAACAATATAAACTCCTTAATCTTTAAAATTTGTTACAAGATTAGGAAAAGTCTGCATTATAATACGTAGGTCATATCGAGATCATAGATTATACAGGGTGATCAACAAATAATTTCAATTTTTTTGAAAGTCAAGTAGCAATATCTCTCTTATTTTAAATGAAACACTCTGTATTTGTTTACACCACATGATGACAAAACAAATGCTCTTTCAAATGGTGTATAAGTTGCCTATACCTATTTGTTATACTTTTTAAGTAAATTCCGTTTTAACATATTTTTATTCCAAATGTCTATTTAAATGTAATATAGTTATGCCTATTTACTAAGCCGTTATTGCAAAATGTAAATTTGTTGGAAAAAAGCACAAAATTAAAAGATTTTGTATTATCTGCCACTATTTTTAAAATTCACAGAAAAAAAAATCATTAGTTGCTTATAATGATACTTCCAATAACACTTATTTCAGCTAAAGGTGGTAATGATAAAGCTTGTGTTTTTAAACAATCCTAATAACGCCTTTGGTCAGTTATGACGACATTCTGTGTCAAATTTTTAAAGCAACTATTAAGGTTATCAGAAGGTTTCTCCTGGAATATTTTTCAGGATTAACTGTAGACTTAAGTAAACCATTTTTTTCACATCCTACCAGTATTATATCATCTTGTTGTAGAAGAAGGGTTTTTATTTAAAATCATTGAAATTTCTTTTAAACTGACTAAAATACTAGTAATTAATAATTGGTCGTTGTTATTTTCTTAAGAAAAATATTAATGGCTGCTATGTCACAGCCAACTTTAATTTAAATAAAGATTTGGACTAAAAATTGTTAAAAAAGATTTTACTAAAAAGCACAAAAGATAGGTATAGGCAACCTATCACCATTTAAAAGAGTATTTTATTTGTCATCATGTGACGTAAAAAAATACAGGGTGTTCCGTTTGAAATAAGAGTGATATTGCTATTTGATTTTCTGAAGAATTGAAATTATTTTTTGATCACCCTGTACAATATTTGATCTTAATTTGACCTACGTATAATATGGCAGACTTTTATAATCTTGTTACACATTTTAAAGTTTAAAGTGTTAAAAGTGTTAAAGTAAAATCAATTTAATTTTACCTCTGCATTTTTCAAAAAATCAAATATCACAAAAACGAATAAAATTAGACACTTAGTACTATAAACAAACTTGAGTTATTTTTAAAGTGGAATCTAAAACCGTCATAAAATATAGGGTGTTTCATTTAAAAAAATATAAATTTGATACGTCACACTTTTTGAGACACCCTGTATAGACTAAAATAATTTTTTACTGTGGTCTTATCCGACCTGTATATGTTCCTGTATTTACTTTTTTAAAAACCCCATGGTTATCCAGCTACAGACCGTGTCGAATATGGTGGGCCACCCTGTATAGTGAAAATAAGAATGGTTAAAATTTCAATTTTGATGATGGATATCTCGAGAGCTGGCCACAAAAAAGATGTTACCATCAATCTAACTTCTGTAAATTAAAAAATCTGCTTAAAACAACATTGTTGTTTTTTTTACTCACCTTAACTTTTCTTACTTCGAATTATACTTTTTATAGAAGCAAAATCTTTTTCATATGTATTTACTTTTGGTTTATTTGCCCCTTTGTAAACTCTATCTACCTACAGACATAATGTATAAGAAAAACATTTTCCACAAAAAAAATAATTAAAAATAAAATAGGGTATTTTGTTACCATAATTCTTGCACTAGGTACTCTGCAAACATAATATACAAAGAGCGAGCGAAAATTAAATTTAATACACATTTTAAAATGCAAATAAAAAGCAAAAATAAATTTTAGTTTTCCATTTACAACTCGTGGTAATTAGTCGGGTGAAGTTTATAATTATAAAGCAGAATATAATTAGATAAACAATGTTTTGTTTTGCGCGAGCTTGACATAATCACGTTCATAATCTTCGTGTTCTCAGGTGGCGCTGCTTTATTTGTTGAATAAATAATAATTTGGTGTAGTTTTCTGCGTTTTATGCTGATTGCAAAAAATGTGTTCTTTTTTCTGTCGTTTCTATGTAATTTATTATTATTATTATATAAAGCAGGTCCCTTACATTTTTGCAACCAAACTTATTGTGTATTTATGTTCCCATATAACATTTTTTGCCGGCGTTGTACATTTAATTTACTGGCATTGCCAACACTCTTTAATGGCAAGGCATTGGCAAAAAGGTATCAAGATGTTTACAGCTCCTAACAGTCTACTTGAATATCTTGCCTTCTCGACTAGCCATCACCAATTAATCACACAACACACACTTATTAGGTAATGAATACATTTAATTATGTCTATTAAAAAACTCTTTTCTTTAAAAAAGAAACTAAAAAGCTAGAAAACCACGTAGAAAACAAATGCACAAAGCGGTCAAATTCGGTCGAAATTAACGTAGCTAATTTTACCATCATTTTATTTTTATTCGCTCCAAAATACATAATAAACATTTTGTTTGACCTAATTTTTATTTGCATGATTTTTAACAATAAAATGTTATGAAAAGGCCATTTCCTTTAAATTATGTAAAAAACATAAAATAATGTTGTTTAGCTGCCATTATAAATAAAACAGATCAAAAAAATTGCTTTAATGTTAGTTAAATACAAATGTTAATAATATGGTTTAAAAAGTATGAATATGCGTTGAAGGTTTGCCTTCAAAAATCCAATATTTATTTGCCTGCAACAAAAACGCGTGCTTTATTTAATCAGGATTGGTATGCTGCCATTTTTGTATGCTTGCCGGCAATTCGCCTGCATGTAAAAATTATTGGCAATTAAGTGTTTATTTAGGGTTGACTTTTTAATGCGTATAAGATGTTGGCATAATATTGCCACCAATTGCCAATGCTTTACCATCAATGCCAATATGAAAAATGTACATTGCCGGCAAATAGTGTTTTCTGGGTTATTTTTTTTATCTTTGGACAAACCACGAAGGCTTAAAGCCTAAATACTATCGTACCGTGGATGTCTTAAGCGAGGTAAGAGGGAGTTTGTTGACACGGGACTTAAATACTTGAATATTTGGGAGGGAAGGAAAGACCTCCGCGGGCAGCAGGATCCACAATCCAGAAACTCTAGGGATAAAAGAACGAACAAAGTGAGAAGTTCGGGGTCTGTCCAGTTGGACCGTATAGGGATGCATACGCGCGGAACCACGAGTTTCTCTGTTGGGAACCGTGAGAGGAGGAATTATACTGGACAATTCTTCAGAGCAGTGGCCATGTTAAGGTCTTTTTGTTGTTTTTTGAGAAATACTGTGGTTAAAGAACCATTAACAGCTCTTGCAGTAATATCTAATATTATCGTTAAAATTTTAGGCTATTCCTTATGTGCTATAAAGAAACTTTAAAGGAACTACAACGTTAAAGGGGTTTTATTATTTCATATGGTCAATGAACCCGCAAATATGGAAAAAGTGCGGAGTGCTACCATTTAAAGGGGTGCGTTTTTGAGAACGGGGTGAAAACTAGTGTTGGGCGTATATCAATAACCGCGATAATTCACCGGTGAATGGAAAATCACTGGCGCTACCGATTATTTTCTTTTTGCAAATACGGTGATCAGTGATTGAAGCGAATATTGCAATCGGCATCGACACGACACGCATTGGATGATCGCTAATGGCGCCGATCGAAATATTATATACCTATGAATTATTATTTAAAAATAATATGTGAAGAAAAACAGTGATTTAAGCTGATATGATATTTATATTGTTTAGACGTGGAGAGTGGCGGGCACCGCCAAGCCATGTGAAAGACTGTTTTCCAAAGACGGGTTAATTTTAATCGACCGTAGAAATAAATTAAGTGCAAACAAAGGTAAAAACTAATCTTTCTTAATGCTAATTTTTAATTTTCATTAGGAAAAAAGTAAGCTATATATTTTTTTATTTTTATTTATTTAAAGAAATTAAAATTTTTATTTATTATTATGCGTTTTCGTTATGCTTCAATAAAGTTTTTTATTTTATATTTATCTTTTTTGTAATTGAATTTAAGTTAAAAATGTTAAAATGGTGTTTGATTAATAAAAATGCATTTTTTTATTTTTGAAAGTAGGTAATGAATAAACCCTAAAACTTGATATTATTTTTACCTAATAATATTGCAATATATAACATTAAGCTTGTTGTTGTCACACCTTATATAAAAATGATTATTTGAGTTACGAAACCAAAAATTTAGATTTCGTAATATTGCTGTTAATTTAATTAGCAGCATAATATTTATTTTTATAAAATCAATAAATATTATGCTGCATGTCAATGAAAACCGATAAGAGCTGCATAAATAATATATTCGTATTCGTTGCCAGACACCGAGCTGTTTTTATATTTCCATTTTTAGTTAAATATTTATGTATATTCAAGTCACTGCAGTGATTGAAATCACTGTTTAAAATCACGGTGATTTAGAAATCACTGTCGCCGTTTCATCGGTTACCGTATTTCCCAACACTAGTGAAAACATCCCCTTTTCAGTATTTTGAGGTTAGGTCAAAAACTACGCACTTTTTGCAGGTAGTGGTCAACAAAAAATTGTAAAGAATTAAATTTTTCTAATTGACGCTTTTTGAATTATAAAAAAATATTTTTGACAAAAATATGACCAAAAAACGAAGCAAAAAAGAACGCGAGAAAAAGTGATTTTATTTTTTTTTTTTGTGAAATTTGCACTACAACTTTTTTCCATGGGGTTATAGGTATAGGCATTGCTACATACAAAAAACTTCTATTCTTTATCTTTAAAATGATGCTGGGTAGAAGTCTTTAATATTTATAATATTTGAATAACAATTTTTTTAAGTTTGCCACTCACACCATTTTTGAAGATTTTTTTGTATCTTTTTGACATCTTACGAAGGCATATGCCTAAATACTAGATTACCGTGGGTGTCGGGTTATTAGATGTTTAACCCATCGTTCCCCCTGTTCCGTCAACGTTGTCCAAGCACTGAAACATGCAGCTATACATTTCACAGCAAACAACGCGCTAATGCCACCACGGTCGTTATTTTTAAATAACTTTTACCTAAATATGTCTCCACCGCTGGGAATCGAACCGACGACTTCTGGTTTCGAAGATCAAAGCTCTGTCTACTGCGCCACGAAGGAGACACATGTTGCAAACATTGTTCTGTAACTCTTTTCTACGCAGTTTTAGGTATAGGCAATATGGTATATTCAGTTGAAAGAGAAACCAATTACCTTTAAAATGATCTACTGTAAAAGGTTCTTAGACTGATTAAGTAAGATATGGTTTATGGTTCTTTAATTTTTTTGCTTTTAACCATTTTTCTTAACCTTTAGGAATATCTTTTCAATATATTGTTTTTTTACCTTTAAAATACTGCAACGATTTTTTATCATTTTTACGTAAATGTCTTGTTATAACTATTTTTCTTGTGCTTTCATTTTTATTTAGCAACATATACCGGTTCAGCTAAATACCATAACACATCGGCAATGTCTAACTAAATACCCGCAACATGGTAAACATGGCTGACTAATATTGCTTGTTTGTTTATTACATTACTGGCCGATATACCAAAACCTATTGCTCATATTGGCATTGATGGTAAAGCATTGGCAATTGCATGGTGGCAATATTATGCCAACATCTTATACGCATTAAAAAGTCAACCCTAAATAAACACTTAATTGCCAATAAATTTTACATGCAGGCGAATTGCCGGCAAGCATACAAAAATGGCGGCATACCAATCCTGATTAAATAAAGCACGCGTTTTTGTTGCAGGCAAATAAATATTGGATTTTTGAAGGCAAACCTTCAACGCATATTCATACTTTTTAAACCATATTATTAACATTGGTATTTAACTAACATTAAAGCAATTTTTTTGATCTGTTTTATTTATAATGGCAGCTAAACAACATTATTTTATGTTTTTTACATAATTTAAAGGAAATGGCCTTTTCATAACATTTTATTGTTAAAAATCATGCAAATAAAAATTAGGTCAAACAAAATGTTTATTATGTATTTTGGAGCGAATAGAAATAAAATGATGGTAAAATTAGCTACGTTAATTTCGATCGAAGGTGACCGCTTTGTGCATTTGTTTTCTACGTGGTTTTCTAGCTTTTTAGTTTCTTTTTTAAAGAAAAGAGTTTTTAATAGACATAATTAAATATATTCATTACCTAATAAGTGTGTGTTGTGTGATTAATTGGTGATGGCTAGTCGAGAAGGCAAGATATTCAAGTAGACTGTTAGGAGCTGTAAACATTTTGTTTAAAACTTTATTAAAAGTTTTAAAGACGTGTTAATAAAAATATTATATATGTTTAATAGTTTTTTTGACATACCGATAGATGGCGTAATGGACAATAAACTACTACGTTTCTGCAATATCTTCGCTTTTTATCATCTAAACCGTACCCATTTGACAAAAATAATTCGAGAGCGGTCTGTGGTAGGTGATCTCACTTAGCTTTGAAAGAAATATCTTCGGCTAGTGTAAAAATCTGCATCTCCAAGTTGGACAGTGTTTCGAGAGATGGTACTTTGCATTGCAAGGAAATTGCATGCAGTAAGGAGTTTTTCCTATTTTAATTTTCAAATAAAATATCGCATCATTTTAGCTTTTAAAAAAAAGTATATGCGACAATGTTCGTCAATAAGACGTCAGCTTGCTGCTTGGGAGTATCTGCATCTGCCCACTTTCGTGTCTTTTTGTTATCTTTTTGCCAATAACTTATTAATGATGGATGCCATCATCTTAAACGCATTTTTTGCCAATAACTTATTAATGACGGATGCCATCACTTTATCTGCAACACGTGGCCTAATAACGGCCAATTGCCCACTTTCGCATCTTTTTGATACCTTTTTGCCAATGCCTTGCCATTAAAGAGTGTTGGCAATGCCAGTAAATTAAATGTACAACGCCGGCAAAAATGTTATATGGGTTTTTTTTTTTATCTTTGGACAAACCACGAAGGCTTAAAGCCTAAATACTATCGTACCGTGGGTGTCTTAAGCGAGGAAAGAGGAAGTTTGTTGACACGGGACTTAAATACTTGAAGATTTGGGGGAGGAAGGAAAGACCTCCGCGGGCAGCAGGTTCCACAATCTAGAAACTCTAGAGATAAAAGAACGAACAAAGTGAGAAGTTCGGGGCCTGTCCAGTTGGACCGTATAGGGATGCATACGCGTGGAACCACGAGTTTCTCTGTTGGGAACCGTGAGTGGAGGAATTATACTGGACAATTCTTCAGAGCAGAAGCCATGTTATGGTCTTTTTTGTTGTTTTTTGAGAAATACTGTGGTTAAAGAACCATTAACAGCTCTTGCAGTGATATCTAATATTATCGTTAAAATTTTAGGCTATTAATTTTGTGCAAAAAGAAACTTTAGGGAAACCAGAGACAACAATGAGACGAGTAACTGGTCCTAACAATTTGTCCATTGTATTTATCTCTTTCTGGTTTAACGCAAGTTCCAATAAATATGTCTTTGTCTTTTATCATGGCAGGCTATCGTAGATGGAGCAATCATCGCTTTGCCCTGGTTGCTAAGTTGTTTATAATTTCTGCATGTAAACTTTAATGTCCTTTTTTGGCTCATATCTAATTAAGAGAAAGAAAGTATATTATGAATCGAGTATTTTTAACTTGACAAACGTTGCCGCAGGCAGTCACGCCGAAATGTTATTCGATATTTGTGTTTGATATTTTTCAATGGCCGATTTGTTTGGACAGTTTGTTTACATTTTCTGTAATTTATTGTGTGTTTCGTGGTTTTTTACCTTTAATTGGACTTTGAATATTGACTTTTATTAGTGATCACAGTGTATATATTAAATTTGTGCTTTTCAACAGATAATTCAAGGTAATATTGACATGGTTATCTGTAAGAAAAAATCTTTATAAAAACCAAATAAATGACATTTTTAATGAGGTGTTTGTAATTATTGAACTAAACCCCAATCTTTTATATTAATAGGAAACAAAAACAAGTACCTAACATTAAGGGCAAAAATAGCACAGCTATATAATTTGAATTTGGCGGGCAAACGATAAAGTCGACTCACGCGCCATCTGCGTTTACCTTCCTTGAATACAGACAAGAAAGGCCCAGCAGCTATCTCTCTCTCAGATAATTTATTTACATTTAGTTGCTCGTCTCATTCTTGTCTCTGAAGAAACTACAAGTTTAAAGGGGTTTTATCATTTTATATGTTCAATGAACCCGCAAATATGAAAAAAGCGCGGAGTGCCATCATTTAATGGGGTGCGTTTTTGAGAACGGAGTAAAAACATCCCCTTTTCAGTATTTTGAGGTTAGGTCAAAAACTACGCACTTTTTGCAGGTAGTGGTCAACAAAAAAATTGTAAAGAATTACATTTTTCACTGATTGACGCTTTTTGAATTATAAAAAAATATATTTTTGACAAAAATATGCCCAGAAAACGAAGCAAAAAGAACGCGAGAAAAAGCGATTTTATAATTTTTTTTTATGTGAAGTTTGCACTACAACTTTTTTTCCATGGGGTTATAGGTATAAGCATTGCTGCATACAAAAATAACTTCTATTCTTTATCTTTAAAATGATGCTGGGTAGAAGTCTTTAATATTTATAATATTTGAATAACAATTTTTTTAAGTTTGCTACTCACCCCATTTTTGAAGATTTTTTTTGTATCTTTTTGACATCTTACGAAGGCATATGCCTAAATACTAAAGTACCGTGGGTGTCGGGTTACTAGATGTTGAACCCATCGTTTCCCCTGTTCCGTCAACGTTGTCCAAGCACTGAAATATGCAGTTATGCATTTTACAGCACCTTTTAGACAACGCGATAGTGCCACCACGGTCATTATTTTTAAATAACTACTACCTAAATATGTCTCCCCTGCTGGGAATCGAACCGGCGACTTCTGGCTTCGAAGATCAAAGTTCTGTCCACTGCGCCACGAAGGAGACACATGTTGCAAACATTGTTCTGTAACTCTTTTCTACGCAGTTTTAGGTATAGGCAATATGGTATATTCAGTTGAAAGAGAAACCAATTACCTTTAAAATGATCTACTGTAAAAGGTTCTTAGACTGATTAAGTAAGGTTATGGTTCTTCAATTTTTCTGCTTTTAACCATTTTTCTTAACCTTTAGGAATATCTTTTTAATATATTGTTTTTTTTTACCTTTAAAATACTGCATACTGCAACGATTTTTTATCATTTTTACGTAAATGTCTCGTTATAACTTTTTTCTTGTGCTTTCATTTTTATTTAGCAACATATACCTGTTCAGCTAAATAGCATAACACATCGGCAATGTCTAACTAAATACCCGCAACATGGTAAACATGGCTGACTAATATTGCTTGTTTGTTTATTACATTACTGGCCGATATACCAAAACCTATTGCTCATACAGTATATACCTAAATGCAACCACAAAGTGCACATAGCTTTTGGAAATTCATAAACAAAAAAAAAGCCTAAAACGTATAAATTAGATTTCTTTAGAGACCTTTTTATTTGGCGAAAAAAATTGTTAAAGTTGGTTCTATAGTTTTTGCATAATAATTTTTAAATTTAGTTAAAAAAATTAACACATGGACAAGTATACAGGGTGTCTGGAAAGGTAAGGTAAAAAGTGATAGGGGTGATAGAATAGGCTAAAATTCATTAGTACTGTGGCAACAGTTCAAAAGTTATAATTTATATAGGTTTTTTACACCAACTTTGAAGGTCAATATCTACCTAACGAAGAACAATAGAATTTTTTTTATATGAAGTACTAACACTAACAGTCTAAGACTCTTGAGTTTCTAGGTAAGTCCCAGATCGTTGCTCCTGATATATCCAAAGCTTTTGACCAGGTCTGGCATGCCGCACTTCTTATTAAACTTCCCTCCTATGGTCTTTCAACCAAACTCTGTACTTGGCTCTCTAGCTATCTATCTGATCGACGTATATCAGTTATTGTGGACGGCCATTCTTCAAGCTTTCACCAAGTAAATGCTGGAGTCCCTCAGGGCTCAGTTCTCGCACCAACATTGTTTCTTCTTCACATCAACGACTTTCTCTCGTCCACAACTAATTCCATTCACAGTTTCGCCGACGATAGTACCCTTCACGCCAGTTTTCAGGTTCCTTAACCCATCACTAAACCTGACTTGGAAAACAAACGCAGAGCGATGCAGATATCTCTTTCACAGAATCTTAATTTAATATTGGACTAGGGCGCCAAAAATCTCGTCCATTTTAATGCATCCAAAACACAATCATGTTCCTTGTCGCGAAAAGAGTCATAAAATGCTCATCCTCTACTTATGAGCGGCCAAGTTTTACAGAGCAAAGACACCTTCAATCTTGTGGGCGTCACATTTGAAAGTAACCTGAAGCTTGGATTTCTCTCTCGAGCCAAAAAGTATTTTTCCGCTTCTAATTTATACACTTTCTATGTGTCCCAAATCCGACCTCCCTTGGAATATTGTTCCCATATCTGGGGTATGGCGTCCCCCACAACCCTAAGTATTCTTGATTCTATTCAAAGAAGAGCTATTCGTCTCATTAATGATCCTTCACTTACAGAAAGGTTCCCCTCTCTTGCCCATCGTCGGGCTGTGGGGATTTATCGCTTTTTTATAGGTACTTCCATGGCTTCTGCTCTAAAGAATTGTCCAGTATAGTTCCTCCACTCACGGTTTCCAACAGAGAAACTCGTTTTTCCGCGCGTATGCATCCATATACGGTCCAACTGGACAGGCCCCGAACTTCTCACTTTGTTCGTTCTTTTATCCCTAGAGTTTCTAGATTGTGGAACCTGCTACCCGCGGAGGTCTTTTCTTCCCCCAAATCTTCAAGTATTTAAGTCCCGTGTCAACAAACTGCCTCTTACCTCGCTTAAGACACACACAGTACGTTAGTATTTAGGCTTTTAGCCTTCGTGGTTTGTCCAAAGATAAAAAAAAGAAGTACTAACACTATTTTGGCTCACTCTATCACTCCTATTTTTTTTTATCTCACCTGTCCGGACACCCTGTATAATTTGGACAAACCGAATTACTACCTTAAGTTTCGTAATAGATTTTTGAATTAACCAGTAAATTTTACAATAAGATATTCTTTTATTAAAAAAGAAAGTAATTTATGTCATGAATCCCCATTAAAAATATCTTTTCGTCTTCCTGACTGGGTACTTTTTCTTCTAATTGACGGATAATCCGCTTCTCAAGCTGATATTAGTTAGGCATTCATAAAATATGAATTTTAATTGAAAAGGGAGGAATTTCATTAAGGCCGATCATTATCTGCGAATAGAAAATCGCTCTAAAATGTTTTGAGTTCACTTGGCGATGAAATAAAACCAATAAGGTGGAATGACTAGGAAATCACGATTAGAAACAGTGGCGGAATTTAATTTTAAATATATTTAAAGACCTCGGAATTCTCGATTGTCACATAGAAATGCATTTCATTTTCTTAGGGACAAATATTTTCTTAAACTCAATCAGAGCGAAAATAAATTTGCTGCTTTTTATAATCTGGATTTTCATTAAATTATTGGAAATTCTTTTGTCATTAATTTCCCAAAGCTTCACTAACAAATTATACAGGGTATTTACTAATTATTATAAAAAAATTGAGAGACACATTCTTAATCTAATTTTGTGAAAAAAATTTAGCATAAATATATTTTGGTCCAGAAATCCACTGTCTTTTTAACAGGACCTTAAATTATTATAGGATTAAAACGCAATTAAGTTTGTTGTCAGAAAACTAGTCGTCATATAATGAATATTTTTTTATATTCTCTTTCAGAGGAATGATAATTAATTTTATGAGTGACCAAGTTCTGCAAAACAACGAAACATTTTGTCTTGTGGGCGTTACATTGGAAAAGGACCTTTACAATATAAACAGTATCTTCGAAAAAGCTTTGATTTTTTTCCAGCTCAAAAATATGTTTCTTCTTTAATTTGTATGATTTGTTTTTTCCCCTTTTTTAGAAAAACTTCTTCTTCTTTTGCCAAGCGCTGTTCTATATAGGGGATCTAACGTATGTCCTAAAAGTTTTGGCACACAATATTTATCGGTTTTTTTTAATGCAAATTTCGCTTTATGTTTGCATCTAACATTGTCAGGGCATTCCTCTACGTTGTCCGTATAAAATCCATGGTTTCCCTTCATTTCAGAATTACTCAAAGTGAAACACTTTTCGTCATCTAAAATAATGATTTTTTCATTGGCAAAATGTACCCGCCTCAGTTGACGACATCTTGGTATACGAAGAAGCTGCGCTTGAAAGTATTTGGGGCACTTACGTCTCTTTCGATATTTAAGATCATTCCTCCTCAATTCCAACAATATCGTACTCTTAGAAGATCTGTATTGCCTAGCCAGTCTCCTCGTTGACATTCCAATCTGGTTTTTTGCTCTTCTCACCAATCTCTCTGACCTCTGCGCGGTAAATGCACGTGATCTTCCACTTTTGGGAGATTCAGACATGGTATTCCCTGCTCGTACTCCGCTATTGTTCTATAAATGGTTCTGCGTGAAATGTTTTCATTCTGAAATATTCGACAGATTTCAGCTTTGGGTATCCGCCAAACTAACTTGTAGATACTTTTTCTTATTTCTAATTTATACGACATCTTAAAGCGAAAACTTTAAAATTAATAAATCTCAACTGACAGTAAATAGGTTTTTTTTTCACACTTTCGGGGTCATCCCACCCAGGTCCGACGACCGCCCCCTAGGTGGTGCACTGCAGCCTGAAGGCTTATTGTACCTTGACCCCTACTCCTTCTCATTCACACACCATTCATTCCATAACTTGGATGGTTGTTGCTCGGTCCGCATCCCCGAGCAGAACACCGTGTGCCGTTGCCCAAAACACCGCTATTGCCGGACACCCATCCAAATTATGGGCGCGCATTTCACTGCTTAACTCCGGAGATCGACGCTTGCCGATACAACCGAAGCAGCCACAAGCGCGCCTAGTAAATAAAGTAAATAAACTTTTGTTTTCAAAGGCAACTTGATATTATTTTGTTTTTAGTAAAATTAAAGACAATGAGTTTTGTGCCAAAACTTTTAGGACATACGTTATATAGGGGATCTACTATTCTTTTATATGAATTAAACTGTTCACTTTGTGTCCAAGTGTCTAGACTGTGGAACCGGAAAGGTTTCTCTCTTTTCTGAATTTTCAAAATTTAAATACCATGGTAATTAACTTTTGTCTTAAAACACCCAGATTAAGTTAGTATTTGGGATCTAAGTCTTCGGGGATCAGCAGTCCCAACATAAAAAAATATTAACCTATAGGATGGAATAAAAGTATTATCAAATAGGCACTATCTTCTGGTTAGCAAACCATGAAGCCGGTAAACTATTGTAGTAATTTTTGGTATAGTTAGAACCATATTTATTTCATTCTGAAAGCAATGCCGCCAAGTACACAAAAATGATAAAGTAAACAAACCTTTTCTCTTTGGACAAACCACGAAGGCTAAAAGCCTAAATACTAACGTACCGTGGGTGTCTTAAGCGAGGTAAAGAGGGAGTTTGTTGACACGGGACTTAAATACTTGAAGATTTGGGGGAAGGAAAGACCTCTGCGGGCAGCAGGTTTCCACAATCTAGAAACTCTAGGGATAAAAGAACGAACAAAGTGAGAAGTTCGGGGCCTGTCCAGTTGGACCGTATATGGATGCATACGCGCGGAACCACGAGTTTCTCTGTTGGGAACCGTGAGTGGAGGAACTATACTGGTCAATTCTTCAGAGCAGAAGCCATGGAAGTACCTATAAAAAAGCGATAAATCGCCCACAGCCCGACGATGGGCAAGAGAGGGAAGCCGTTCTGTAAGTGAAGGATCATTAATGAGACGAATAGCTCTTCTTTGAATAGAATCAAGAATGCTCAGGGTTGTTGGGGACGCCATGCCCCAGATATGAGAACAATATTCCAAGGGGTCGGATTTGGGACACATATAAAGTGTATAAATTAGAAGCGGAAAAATACTTTTTAGCTCGAAAGAGAAATCCAAGCTTTTTGAAGCTGCCGTGGCTATAGATACAATGTGTTTATGCCAGTTAAGGTTACTTTCAAATGTGACGCCCACGAGATTGAAGGTGTCTTTGCTCTGTAGAACTTGGCCGCTCATAAGTAGAGGATGAGTATTTGATGACTCTTTTCGCGACAAGGAACATGACTGTGTTTTGGATGCATTAAAATGGACGAGATTTTTGGCGCCCCAATCCAATATTAAATTAAGATCCTGCGAAAGAGATATCTGCATCGCTCTGCGTTTATTTTCCAAGTCAGGTTTAGTGATGGATTTAGGGACCTGAAAGCTGGAGTGAAGGGTACTATCGTCGGCGAAACTATGAATGGAATTAGTTGTGGACGAGAGAAGGTCATTGATGTGAAGAAGAAACAATGTTGGTGCCAGAACTGAGCCCTGAGGTACTCCAGCATTTACTTGGTGAAAACTTGAAGAATGGCCGTCCACAATAACTGATATACGTCGATCAGATAGATAACTAGAGAGCCAAGTACAGAGTTTAGTTGAAAGACCATAGGAGGGAAGTTTATTAAGAAGTGCGGCATGCCAGACCTGGTCAAAAGCTTTGGATATATCAAGAGCAACGATCTGGGACTCACCTAGAAACTCAAGAGACTTATTCCAACAGTGTGATACGAAGGAAAGAAGATCTGCTGTAGATCTTTTGTGGCGAAATCCATACTGCCTGTCGTGCAAAATTTTGTGTTTTTCTAAGTACTTAAGAATTTGTGAATTAATTAATTTTTCCATTACTTTACAAAGAACTGAGAGAATTGAAATTGGTCTATAGTTAGATGGAAGCGATTTAGATCCTTTCTTGGGAATAGGTTGAACACGTGCAGCCTTCCAGCTCTCCGGAAAGATACCTGTGTCGTAAGAAATTCGAAAGAGCCGAGTTAAAATTGGTGCAAGTTCTGGAGCACATTTTTTTAAAACGATTGCTGGTATGCCGTCCAGCCCAGACGATTTCTTGGTGTTAAGGGAGGAAAGGATACGCTTAATGTGTTTTACTTTAAAAATAATATCGGGCATTTTATGAGGAACTGGGGCAACCGTTGGAATTGGATAATTTACGGGAGGGTCAAGGGTTGAATTGGCAGCAAATTGTTTGGCAAATAGTTCTGCCTTTCCTTTAGCAGTAGAAATAATTTCATCTTCCAAAGTTAGTGGTGGAAAAGAACTGGTACAAAAATTCCTACTTATGTTTTTGCAAAGGACCAGAAGGATTTGCTGCCATTTGAGCAAGAAAGAACTTTGTTTTTGATACGATTGTCGAAGGAGTCTTTGGCTTCAGAAATTGTTTGATTGTAGTAGTTTCTTGCTTCAATGCTGGCCTGTCGGTTTTCTGGACTAGGATCCTGTAGAAACTTCTTGTGAGCCTGAACTTTTAAAATTCTGGCTTTTTCACAAGATTTAGAAAACCAGGGTTTGTTATTGGATTTTTGGGGTTCTTGATGGTGTGTGGAATATAGGTTTCAATGCCCAATTGAATTAATTCAGTAAGTTGATTGCAAATTTGGGAAGGATCACGAGAAGAAAAGCAGATGGAATTCCAGGGGTAAGTGGCAAAGAAGTCCCTTAGGCCATCCCAGTCGGCTGAGTTGTAGTGCCATACGGTGCGTGGTGGCATGTATTCATTTACCTCGGGATGTGCAGGGTAAGATATAGTAACTAAGCCATGATCTGAGCGACCTAGGGGTGCTGTGACAGATGTTTCATAGAGTTCGGGATTTGTAGTAAGAAAGAGATCTAAGGGATTTGAACTATGATTTGGGACTCTAGGAAAGTAGGTGGGTTTCATAATAAGGTTGGTAAGAGAGTTACTGACTGCGAAGATTTCGGCTGCTCTGCCTTGGGGGTCAGTTTTGAAGAGCCCAGCCAATCCTTATTATGGACATTGAAGTCGCCAAGCACGATTACTTCAGCCGATTGAAACTGAGAAATTATGCTATCGATCTTTGTTGAAAGAAAGTCAAAGAATTCGACATAGGAATTATTAGATGGGGACCGGTACAAACAGCAGATAAATTTAGTTGAAGACCTAAGGGAAAGTTTGAGCCAAAGGATATCAGGCCTACCCGATTCAAGATTAGAAACTCGAGCACAAGCCAGATCGTTGCGGACGTAAGCACATACGCCACCATGTGGGCGGAAAGACGAAATAAGTTCGTAGCCTGGGAAGAGAAGGTGGCTGGTTGAAGATTTAGAACTTATTTGTGTTTCCGTTAGAAACAGTATGTGGGGCTTAGATGACTGAAGGTGATGGTGAACGGAGTTTATATTGGTGTTAAGCCCACATATGTTTGCAAAAGAAATTAAACTTCTCGATGAAGGCCTCCCGGATGCACCCCTCGCCCGGAGATCCGAATGGAGGGGTATTTTACCTCCGGAATATTTTACTTCCGGGTGTGCCGCCATCATTTGTACATAGTTTGGGGGTTAAAAGGAAAAAAAGAACTGTATTTCCTATTTTATTTAAGTACTAGCTATGATTCCCGGCTTCGCTCGGGAGTTGATATGAGACGCAAATAACCGTTGTTCTGAATGAAGTTCAAATACTCGACAACAGATGGCGCCACTACACTTAATTTCCAAGTTGAAGGGTTGGAAGAGTCCTTATATCTTTAAAAATACGCCCTTTAGGGTAAAACGGGAACTTTCTTGTTCGAGGGGGGATAAAGGGCTATCACACTATATAAGTCCCTTTATCGTATCGGGGCTCCTTTTCAAGTTTTATCGGCACGCACATTTTATCAACTTAGTTTTATTATATATAATAATAATGATAATGATAACATTTTAAAGTTTTTTTTCTATAATTTAATGTAAATTGACGTGTAAAAACACTTATGTAGTGTAAATATTATCAATAAATAAATATAGTTTCAAAAAATTAACAACAATAATGAACGAAAAATACTAGTATTATTGGAAAACAGCTTCGGGCGCTCAACATACGAAGAAAATGTGGCACAATGCGCACACGCTTTATTGCAATAATGCTAGTATTTTTGTTTATTATTGTTTTAAGATTATTTTAGAAATGATTTTCACCTTTTAGTTAAATGTGCTTTAAAAGCGTGTTTTTTAAGTTTTTTTAAACAATATTTTTTTTACTCTTTTGTTTCACATACTAACGTCTAGCGCCTACCGGAGCATTAATCACGAATCGCAGCACGAGTGTTGTAATATGCAGAAAGAAGGAAAAATATGGTGAATTCAGGTTGGTTTTTTAATGAAAACTGGCTTTAACTAACGAAAACTAACCAGAACGTCGACTAAACATTCTTTCCTCTGTATACTAGAAATCATCAATTCGGCAACATTCGGGATCAATACTCAGGTAGGCGCTAGACGTAAATGTTTCACTAGGTGCGTTTTATTGCTGCCATTCGGGAATCACAACAACATTTTTACTTTGAATAAAGGCGAATTCATTTTCCGGAATATTATGTCTGATCTGATCAGCATCTGGTCCGGACTATGTACTGACCGCGCATGACCATTGCCCTTATAAGGCGGCATAGTCAGGCGCAGTCACATTTAGTAAAATAAATTTCTCTTATGGGAATAACACAAAAATAATCAGTACCCAGAAAAAATTGTAAATAACTTACAGTGGAACTCCCTAACTTAAACTTCCGTAAGTCGAAAAATTCCCCAAGTCGAACATTTTTCTTGATCAGTAAAATTTTATCAATTTCATAATGTTATTTTATCTCTCCAAGTCCTAAGTCGAATTTCTACTTTACTAATATTTCTTTAACTCGAACTAATTTTTACGCGACATCAGGCCTAACTCGAATTTTTCGGGAAAGTACTTGTGTATTTCGGGGTCATTGTTCAATTTACTGCATGCACGGTGTTATTAGAGACATTTTGCACCTCTTAAAATAACAGACGTTTTTGGCCTCCTTATGGTTATCGTTATTAAACATAACGATTACGGCAGCAGTTTTAGACAGAGATTTTGCAGCCTCTTTTAAGAAATTTATCTTGCGTCTGCGCTTTCGACACATACCCTTGTTTTTACCTGTGGTTGACCGATTTTAAAGTTTACGAATAATCAGTACTTACTTCTATTCTCCATAAGTTATATACTGGTATTTAAATATATGCAAATAGTTCTCTTGATTTTGTTTTTTAAAATAGATGTAAACAACATAGTATAAGCAAAACACAAAAAGTAAGGTTAGGTTTGGTAGTAGAATAAAAGGAAGTGTGCCAGATTGTAACATGTAAATTAATTACTGATTTAAAACATCCTTAAAAATGCAAGTCCGTTTTAATTTCTTTACACTATTTTATTTTTCTTACTGCTATGGATTTTTCGCTAATTAGAGCCTATGTATCAATGATATTTTAATTAATACGGCATTGAAATGTCAACCTTCTTAAATAATTGATATTAAAAATTCTACAATCCGGCAACCACGCAGTTTAACAATAACGATAACGATAAGCTCTTCGGTATTCATCCGTAATTAAAGGAGTCCGGTATGGTTAATAGAGACATTTTGCACCCCTTATTTTGCAATTCCGTTGTGGTTAACTTTATTCTGAGACTGCGCGGTAACGCAAACATGATCCGTTATCGTTATTAACCATACCGGACTCCTTTAATTACGGATGAATACCGAAGAGCTTATCGTTATCTTTAACGTTATTGGTAAACTGCGTGGTTGCCAAATTGTAAAATTTTTAATATCGATTATTTAAGAAGGTTGAAATTTTAATACCGTATTAATTAAAATATTATTGATACATAACGAATAATTAGCGAAAAATTCATAGCAGTAAGAAAAAATAAAATAGTGTAAAGAAATTAAAACGGACTTGCATTTTTAAGGATGTTTTAAATCAGTTATTAATTTACATGTTACAATCTGGCACACTTGCTTATACTGTATTGTTTACATCTACTTTAAAAAACAAAATCAAGGGAACTGTTTGCATATATTAAAAATCAATATATAACTTATGGAGAATAAAAGTAAAGTTAATTTTCTAGAAAATGGGAGCAACTCCGATTTTGACGAAATTTGGTATACGGGGGTTTTTGGGGCGCTAATCACGAATCTGAAAGAATTATTTGGCGGAAACGTTTCGTTCTCGAGATATCCATCATCAAAGTTGATATTTGAACTAACCTTATTTTCACTATATTCCCCCTTCTTTTTGCACACAATTCTTGATTTAAAGCTAAAGTGTCACACAATATTTGATTTTCACCTTTTAAAACCCCGTTTTTCTACGTTTTTACATTATTTTTGAATTAAATTGCGTGGCTTTTCTTTGATAATCCGGCAACCATACATACACATAGGGCTTCATGGCAAACTGGGATTAAAATGATTCAAAGTATAGCTATGCAGTTTAATGCAAAAATAATGTACAAAACGTAGAAAACGGGGTTTTAAAAGGTGAAAATCAAATATTGTGTGATCACTTAGCTTTAAATCAAGAATTGTGTGCAAAAGAAGGTGGAATATAGTGAAAATATGCTTAGTTCAAATTTGAACTTTGATGATGGATATCTCGAGAACGAAACGTTTCCGCCAAATAATTCTTTCAGATTCGTGATCCGCGCCCCAAAAGCCCCGTATACCAAATTTCGTCAAAATCGGAGTTGCTCCCATTTTCTAGAAAATTACCAAAGTAAGTACTGATTTTTCGCAAACTTTAAAATCGGCGAACCACAGGCAAAAATAAGGTTATGGGTCGAAAGCGCAGACGCAAGATAAATTTCTTAAAAGAGGTTGCAAAATCTCTGTCTAAAACTGCTGCCGTAATCGTTATGTTTAATAACGATAACCATAAGGAGGCCAAAAATAGTCTGTTATTTTAAGAGGTGCAAAATGTCTCTAATAACGGTAACGGATCATGTTTGCGTTACTGCGCAGACTCAGAATAACGTTAACCACAACGGAATGGCAAAATAAGAGGTGCAAAATGTCTCTATTAATTCCAAACAGGGAAAAACTATTATTGGCACAGTGTACGTTTGGTGAGTTGAGAGGCGATTGTTTAGTGAATTTTAAGCGATAAAGAAATTAAACCCAATTGCTGAAGTGGGAAAAGGGCGAAAAAAGATATTGCGGAACAATTTCTTATCTCACTAAATGAACAAAAAAAAAAAGGAGACCAATTTAACACAAAAAAATATATATTTTTTTAAAGTAAAAAATACAATTTTTAACTATATACAGCGTGTCCTCGGAAGTTCTCACCATATGAGAAACTTTTAATTATAACCTTTACGAAAAAAATGTGCCGGTTCATAGAAAGTCCTGCTTGATGAGAAAATTTATTTCCACAAAAATAATTGTATGTTAGATGTACAGGGTGGCTTAAAAAGACTTTATGTCATTTTATGAAGAAAACTTCCTATAAAGGCATGTCCGGACTTGCTTCGTTTCTGAGATACAGTGCGTTGATTATTTTTTAAAAGTATGTTTTTTTTCAATATCTTAAATACGAAGCCAGATACAAAAAATGTACTTTACTAGAAAGTTGTATTTTTAGTTGCTTTATAGGAAAAAATATAAAAACTACATAAAAAGTCAGTAGCGTACATTTTTATCTCAATAATATTGGCTTTTGTGCCTACTGTACGCCACTGGCTTTTTATGTAGTTTTTATATTTTTTCCTATAAAGCAACTAAAAACCAAGTAAAAAATCATTCAACAATAAAAAAATTCTGATTAGTTCTTAATTAAACTGTTTTGACTTAGCTTTCCGACGACTCAATGTACTGTTTCCTTCAAGAACTTTCTTTCACTAAACTTAA
>JACEGR010006691.1:0-57921 GCA_014170235.1 Listronotus bonariensis
AAAAAACCTATTTTAATTATGACTTCTGAATTGTTGTCACAGTACCAATAATATTTGGGCTACTAAATAACCTCTGAATAATGCTTCTTTTGATAGGTAAACGGCTATTTAGTAAGTCGGAATTATACTGGGTGCGACGATGTTTTCTCATTTAATGTATGTATTTTGGTGACAAATTCGACATTTTGCTTTGACCGCTTAATTCCTTTATTATTTTTGTACAATTTTAAATCCAAACATACCAGCATTTTCTATGTAATAAAAAATTCAATTTTTATGGTAAAATTATTAAAATGTTGTAAAATTAATAAAAAGCGGTGTTTGTGAGCCTCCTAAACTTTATAATACAATTAAAAAGTGTTTTTAAGAATTTTACCATATTTTAAAGATAATCTAGAAAGAATGGATTTTTTAAAATTTTACAAAATGCTGGTATGTCTGGACTTAAAATGCAATTTTATTATACATTAATTAATATTTACTACAAAAATGATAAGGGAATTATGCGGTCAAAGCAAAATGTCGAATTTGTCACTAGTGTTAAAAATGCATACCCTAAATAAAAAAAATCGTCGCACCCTGTATAATTTTCACTTGTCGCACCCTGTATAATTTTCACTTACTGAACAGCCGTTTACCTATCAACTGTGGCAACAGATCAAACGTTATAATTAAAATAAGTTTTTTTTTATACCAACTTTGATCTCCCTAACGAAGCGCGATAGAACTAACATTATTTTGGCCCACTCTATGACCTCTATCATTTTTGACCTTACCTTTCCGACACCCTGTATATTATGAAGAAAGAGCTATTCTGTTTTTGCAATAGAAGTTAGAAAAAATCAATTAATAATACATTATTTAATATATAATAATTATTTTCATTTGGGTTATTAAAAAAATAATAAAAATTAAAAGTTTAATATACTTTACACATTTTTTACCACACAGGTTTAACGGCTTCCGCTTGAAATTATTTAATGATTGTCCTGTCATAAAATAAGTTCTTTACGGGGTTGTCAAACGTGAACTAATCCCTTAGTCGCGCCTCAAAAAATGACTGATTTTCTGACTTTCACATTATAATTGTAAAATTAATTAACGTTAAAGTTTTTTTATACCAACTTTGATCTCCCTGACGAAGCGCGATAGAACTAACATTATTTTGGCCGACTCTATCACCTCTATCAGTTTTGACCTTACCTTTCCGGACACCCTGTATATTATGAAGAAAGGGCTATTCTGTTTTTGCAATAGAAGTTAGAAAAAATCAACTAATAATACATTCTTTAATATAAAATAATTATTTTCATTTAGGTTATTAAAAAATAATAAAAATTAAAAGTTTAATATACTTTACACATTTTTTACCACACAGGTTTAACGGCTTCCGCTTGAAATTATTTCATGATTGTCCAGTCATAAAATAAGTTCTTTACGGGGCTGTCAAACGTGAACTGATCCCTTAGTCGCGCCTCAAAAAATGACTGATTGTCTGACTTTCACATTATTATTGTAAAATTAATTAACTAACAAAAGATACACCTTTAGGTATCCTAACCATTCAAGAAAATTAAAATGATAAATGAAAGTGTTTAGCCATATAATAAGTTTGCTAAATATCAGGATGCGATTTTCTATAGATCGGAAGACTTTTCTACCTGGATTTTAATGTCCCAGTTTTTTTTTGGCAAGATGGTACAAAAAGATCACATGTCATGATCCTTGGACCAAAAAAAATATGGCCTTGTTTAGTCCTTGTAGATAAAGAATTATTTTCTTAGTTTGAATATAAAAAAACCAAAGGCACTGGCTAAAAGACCACCAGCAGTTTTGCTAAATTTTAAGAAAAAAACCGCCGTCCGGCGGTTTTTTATATCTACGTATATGAAAACCGCCGAAATGTATGATTCATTTGTTATTACCGGACGGTTTTTACTTTTTAAAGAAGCCGTTCGGCGGTTTTGCTTATAAAAACTATTGAAAACCGCCGAATAATAGTTAAAGGTAACCTAGCTTTAATAATTGTTTGTTTTATTGTTTAATATTTTCATTATTGATCAACAAACAAAAATAATACTGGGAGACACGTTTGACACCTACGAAGACCTTGTCAAAGCTCTTCATAAGTTAAAAAATATGTATGTACATCTTTTAGGAAAAAAAAAGCTAGAAGTATTTTAGCGGCAAGAAAAAAGAACGTTTCATAGAACTAAAACTAAAGTATTAAAAATTAAAGCATGCATGTATTGAGGCTAAAACAAACTTAAAAATTCTCAGGAAAAGAAAAAAATCAAGATAAACACTTCATAAACACGGCATTTTTTAAGCATTTTATAAAGGTTTAATAAATATATTCAAGTTCTCCCATAGCGACAGTGATACGAGTGTTCACCCGTAAGCGATAGGTCTCGAGAAGTGTTTTTAGTGTTGTAAATTAGTGGATCCCTATGACAAAATAGTTTTTCTACTACTGTATAAATAAGAAAACTTTGTGGTCCTAGCAACGCGAATGATAACGAAAGAGAACCTTCGTGTTACCTGGTCGCTAAGCGTTGCTAGCTACAAAAGTAATATTTTCAGCGCCTGGACAAAAAAGTAAGAGTAAAAAAAAAGAAAATATGCTTGTGGGAAATATTACGATTTATTTATAAAAAGTAACTAATTTATGACAAAATATTTTTAAAATCTAGGTTAGGTATTGACATTAAAAGTAATTGTGCAATTTGAGCAATTAGCAAAAGAAATTGGAGGAATAATACTTGAATTAACAGTTTTTAAATTTGTTGTTGGGGTATCGTTATCACCTTTAACTACGTTAATATTCATATTTTTCACTGTTACTTCATTAGAGGAAATATTGGTAGGAATTTCGTGTAAAATCTTCTTTGAAATTTCCACCTTATTACTATAGGATTCAGCAATATATCCCTCCGCAACAGAAGAAGACTTCCAACCTCCATGCCTTTTTAAGTTCAAAATATCGACATCCAAAGCATTGGCAAGGAACGTAGTTAACGTTCTTCTAAAAGAATAGCCAGTGTATCTACTGATGTCTTCAATCTTCAAAAACTTCGCAATTTCTTTAGGACATTTGAAATAGTGTGCTTTCCAATTACTTGATTAACACATTTACCTCTTTCATAACGATACAAGAAGCGCTCATCTAGAGCATTCCTTGGTCTCAGCTTAATATATTCCTGTAGAAATCTGACATAAGGAACTGAGCCTTCATCGTTGGTTACTACAAAGTTTCTTTTAACTTTATTTTTAGACTCCAATATTTACATCACTTAGCTTCATTCTGTATATTTCGTATTGTCGTCCGGCATGCCCCAGCCACTCCCATAATGGCTATTACTTTCATTGCTAAGTAAATTTGATCAGGCGCGTTAAGTAGAAACTTTATGATTTTTTCTTTTTTAAATTTTTTTGACTTTTTTGCCTCATAACCATCGTTTTCCTTTTAATAAAACCAACTAGTTTCTTGAACTCCGAAATATGTTGATTTTTGTTTGGTGATAAAGGCTCGGATTTTTCCTGAAAATACGCCAACATCACATTCTCGTCAATCCGCCCCACATTTTTTGTAGCAAGCCATTCAGAAAACGATTTATATGTTTGATGGTACCTCTCTTTAGGTTTGTCTGGCAGAAGTGAGGCACACGCAAGATCAGCTGCCTTTTGGATGCCATTTTCATATTCATTTAACATTTTAAAATGGGAATGGATTTATACTAAATTAACAATAATTCAATATCTGACAAGTGCTGATGACAGACAATGTCAACAATAAATGTGTTGCTATGGATTAATTTTTAACAAGTAAAATTTCAAAATCTCTGATATTTTTTTAAAACATGATGTTAATGATTATTAAATTATGCGATACATAGAACAGTAGCAGAAAAAACATAATACATTACACGATGCGAAAGGCCTTTCAAGTGTTCGGAGGTTTTAAATAGCCTCGGCTTCGCCTCGGCCATTTAAAAACCACCTCACACCAAAAGTAAACTTTCGCATCTTGTAATGTAAATAACTATTTCTTATGTGTCATTTTTAATTATAGGCCCGTGATAAAGTGGCAATTCAGCCACACCCCAGGAGGTGTTACATGGTTTAACTTAAGAATCCTAAATGTTAGAAAGTTAATACCAACATTTGCATATTTAAAGATCAAAAACTGACTAAAAACCACCTTTTATATTACAGTTGCAACAAACTGGCTAACTGGCTCTAAATTGGTGGTATTAAATACAGTATACCAAAATAAGGGTAATATTAGCCAATTAACTCTCACTTTTTATTCACAAAATACAAAACACGTCGCGTCGTCTAAGCACATTAGCAGTCTCTACATTTACTCTATAATGGAGAAAGTAATAACAAATTAAAATAAAAATAATAAACAAAAAAAGCCATAATTATGCAGTGACATTCTCAAGGTGATTAATATTTATAGCGTTTGATGTCGATTTGTTATTCTCAGGGAAGCGCCTTAAAGATGTGAAAGTATTCCCTGCTATCAGTAGAGAGTAATGAGAGAAGAATGCTTAATTTTACAGTTAAATCCCGTGTAAAATAAAAGGATCAGATAAGGTTTTCAAAGAAATTCCTAGAGGACATTGTACATTAACTTGGCGTATCACACTCCATGACAACAATTAATATTTATTTAGATATACTGTTTCATGGTTGGTAAACAATGCATTTGCAATACCCCATTTTACTTTTGGCACTGGATAAATGACCGCCGGCGGTTGTGTTCAATTATAGGAAGAAAACCGCCGCCCGGAGGTCTTTAATATATAAGTATATGAAAACCGCCGTTATTACCGGTGGTTTTTACTTATTTTATCGATAGATAGCCACCGCCGTCCGGTGGTTTTGCCTATGAAAATTATTAAAAACCAAGGTTCGTTTATATTTATAAGGTTGCGACATATCCTCAACTTTTAGGCGGTTCGAGGTCGGGGACGCAAGGAAGGGCACTCCACGGAGAAAAGTTGGCAAGACTGGGTAAAATTGCTGATGATCAATCCAGTGGCGTCTAGAATTTGTGCATTTTATTTTGCATTGTTTTGGAAGTGATATTTGTTGAAAGATGTAATTCCAAATGTTTTTTATTTAAAGTAAAAGAATTTACAACTTATTAATAATTAAAAACTGTTGTGTAAACGGTTGTTCTAATAATACAATAAACTGTATATCTCCGGCACTGAACAACATGGCCGAAAAATGGGAGATGTGACGTCATAACACGTCAAAGCAATATGGCCGACTTTGATTAAAAACCGCCGACTTATAGTTAAACTAAGTCTAACCGAAATAATTAGTTATTGTTCGTGCCGTAAGCCTTTTTTTGTAGTTTTATTGTTTATTATTGTTTATTGTAGTTTGAGTGCCCTTGGATAAATAAATTGGAGAGTATAGCAGGATGGGGACAGACAAATAAAACAACCATTGTAGAGTGCATTTCTTTAATGCCACCCTCATTTTATTTTTTAAACAGATCAGGAAAAAAATCAATACGTTGGAATATAAAATTAATGCATAAATGCTATATTTCAGAGTAAAATCGAGAGATGAAAAATTCAAGATGGCGGATGGGAACCATCTTGAAAAAATAATTATATAGAAAGGGAGGTCTTGTTGCATATCAGTTTTAAGCTTCAGCAAGTACTTCCTAGCGGCGCTCGTTTGCTGCTCCGGTGGGGTCGACAGCGTCGATATATGAGTGCTTCTTTAAAAGATATATACTTTTTGTAATACCCTGTATATTATCACCAATATCGCCATTAATAAGATCTTTAGAAGAGCTTAAAAATACCACATTGGGTACATCTAACTTTATTAGTTTCGGAAATATGGCCATCCCAAATTAGATATTTAAGTAATTTTTAAAGTACCGCTATTTTGTACTAGGTGAAGGTATTGACTTTATATTTTAAGGTTATAATTACTCGTTAGGAGCTTTAAAATGATGTGCTAAAAAGACCCACTTGCCATTACTTTTTTTTTTAAAGATAGCACCCAGTCGCCATCTTAAAATTTTATTATATGTTAATATAATATAATAAGTTGCTTTTACCTAATATTCGCTTGGATTAATTTAAACTTTAATTATGTTTTGGGAGTTTACGCTTATACTAGAGATTTTTAGTGAAAATAAAACTTTTTAGAAATATAAGACAAAAGACTTTCAGTATAATTCAGTAATTTTGCCGGTCAGTGTATAATTTAAATTTTGAAAAACTATTCAGACTTTTTATTTAACATAATAAATTTTATGTAATCGGAAGAAGCCACTTAGGATGTCGCTTGGACAACATTGTTGGATCAGGGTAAAGAAAGGGTGAAACATTTAAAAACCCGGCGCTCACGGTATTCTGTTACTTTGGCATAAATCATTTGTAGGTTGTCTTAAAGATACATTTTTTTAATATTAACTACACTTATTGCATAGCCTGATTCTGACTGACATTTAATAATCAAAAACGAGCTACCGAAATCATAAAAATTTAAATAAAGCAGTAAAAGTGCATTTCTGGTTACCGACCACCTTTCTTTTTAATGAGCAACGATTAACAATAATTATTATCAACTTACAGATGTATGTATGTATTCGGTTTTAATATCCGTATATAGTAACACATTTAAATATTGGTTCGCCTCGGGCAGCAAACACATTAAGCATCTGAAAGCTGCGAGTGCGAGCTTCCACTAACCCAAATCGAGATTCAGACAACAGACAAGCCCATAAAATTCAGAAAATCTTTATATTTTATTTGATACAATGTAGCAGTGGCGGCCGCAGAAATTAAAATAACTTATTCATAAAAATTTCAAGACCTAGAATAATTCAATAATACTATTTTCTTGGATTTTCATAGTCATTATTTTTAAATGATACACGACGTTTCGGATGGTGTCTATCTCCACCCGTTTTAAAGTAATGACCAAAACTACTCTTACACTACGACTTATACATATACTATGCGTTGTTCATCGAAGCTGGGCCGATTTTTCACGGTTCAGCAACGGCTGCTGGATATTTGGTATGTCGATACTAGAGCTTGACTTAACACAATTTTGTTATTAAAATCCTTTTTTAGTGATGTTCTTTATGAATACTTTTGGCCTCCGACCACTGTATGTAGTGATGTTTTGACCACACTTGTTTGGCCACTCCTAACTTATACCTCACCACATTTACAGGGAATCTGGTAGATACCATTGTTTTTTTTTATCTTTGGACAATCCATGAAGGCTGAAAGCCTAAATACTAACGTACCATGGGTGTCTTAAAAATGGCAAGAGGAAGTTTGTTAACACGGGACTTGAAGATTTGAGGGGGAAGGAAAGACCTCCGCTGGCAGTAGGTTCCACAGTCTAGAAACTCTAGGGATAAAAGAACGAACAAAATGGGAAGTTCGGGGCCTGTCCAATTGAACCGTATAGAAATGCATACGCGCTGCAGAAGCCGTAAAATTATCTATAGAAGAGCGATAGAGGAGATCATTAATAAGACGAACAGCCCTTCTTTGAATGGCATCAAGAATGCTGAGGGTTGTAGAGGATGCCATTCCTCAGACATGAGAACAATATTCCAGAGAGGGTCGAATTTGGGACACATACAAAGTGTATAAATTGGAAGGAGAAAAATACTTTTGGCTCGGAAAAGAAATCCAAGCTTTTTTGAAGCCGCGGTGGATATAGATACAATGTGTTTATGCCAGTTAAGGTTATTCTCAAATGTGACGCCCACAAGGTTAAATTGTCCCCGCTCTGCCAAACCTGGCCACTCATAAGCAAAGGATGAGTGTTTGATGATTTTTTTCGCCACAAGGAACATGATTGTGTTTTGGATGCAATAAATTGAACGAGATTTTGGCGCCCCAATCCAATATCAAATTATGATTCTGTGAAAGAGATATCTGCATCGCCCTGCGTTTGCTTTCCAAGTCGGGTTGAGAGATTGGTTTGAGAACCTAAAAAGTGGAGTGAAGGGTACTATCGACAGCATAACTATGAATGGGATTGGTTGTGGAAGAAAGAAGGTCGTTGATGTGGTGCTAGTACTGAACCCTAAGGCACTCCAGCATTAATTTCGTGAAAGCTTGAAGAGCGGCCATCAACAATGACTGATATACGTCGATTAGAAAGATAACTGGAGAGCCAAGAGCAGAGTTTAGTTGGAAGACCGTAGGAGGGAAGTTTATTAAGAAGTGCGTCATGCCAGACTTGGTCGAAAGCTTTAGATATATCAAGAGCAACGATCTGGGACTTACCTAGGAACTTAAGAGACTTGTTCCAGTTGTGTGAAACGAAGGAAAGAAGATCTACTGTAGATCTCTTGTGACGAAATCCGTATTGCCTGTCATGTAAAATTTTATGTTTTTACCTAAGAATTTGCGAGTTAATGGATTTCTCCATTACTTTACAAAGCATTGAGAGGAGTGAAATGGGTCTATAGTTGGATGAAAGAGATTTAGATCCTTTCTTGGGAATAGGCTGGATACGTGCAGCTCTCCTGCTGTCTGGAAAAATACCTGTGTCATAAGAAATTCGAAAGAGCCTGGTTAAAATAGGTGCAAGTTAGTGTTATTTTTTGATGCGTTGTTGTCCGGTCTCGTCTTTGTAAGAATGCTCCCAGGCCCGATGAGAGGGCGTTAAAGGCGGTACAAACTTCCGGGGCCCGGAGTGAATAAGGAGGCCCCGCACGGGATGAAATCTGGAAGTAATGAAGTGAAGATTTAGGAAGGGATCTTGAAAAGTTAAGTAAAGAATATGAGTTTGAAGGAAGTAAGGACCTTTTTGCTTGCTGGTTTTTAGGCCGCCTTTCGGCGGCCCTGAATGCTCCTAAAAGTGGTCTGGGATTTAAATGATGTTTTGATTTTGTACTTGTCAGCAATTCGGTAGATCTTTTCTGAACTTCCTTTAACTTATGAAATAGTGATGAATGTTTGGTCCTGTTAAGTCTTCATGACTATTCCGTATGTTAATTGAACTTTAAAAAATATTCACAGAATTGCTAACAAGTACAACATCAAACCAGCAAAAATCCCAGATCACTTTAAGGAGCATTCAGGACGCGACTGGACAACAACACAACAAATAACAACCGTATCTACCAGATTTGCTGTGAATGGGGTAACAAAAAGAACACTAGAAATTAACATAAAAAACCGAACGAGGTGAAACGTCAAGATCGGGATTGAACGAGTGAAGAAACATGCATGGTCAAAACATTACCACATACAGTGATCGAAGGTCAAAATTATTCATAAAGAAGATCACTTGAAAAAGAAGATTTTTTTTTAGAAAGCCTAGTATCGACATACGAGAAATATCTGGCACCCGTTGCTGAACCGAGAAAACGTAGTTCCTTAAGAGACATAAGTTAAAGCGAATAATATACTGTATAAGCAATGGTTAAAGGTATATTGGCCAGCAAAGCAACAACAAAAGAAGTACGATTAGTCATCCAATCCGAAATGCTAACATGGTGGTATTCGCGTTAGACCATCTCTTTTCCACACATTGCCTATGAACGACTTCATTTAGCTGATTTTGTTTAAAATAATAAGAAGATTTAGTTAAGTTTCATGTAATATTTTAAGACGCTACAAGGTTTATAATAAGGAGTATAATATTTACGACAAAATGAAAAAAAAAACAAAAACATCACCATTAGAAATATCTATTATAATTTTAATAATATCATTCTACAAAAAAGAAAAAAGTATTTGAACTAGTTTATTTTTCGATGTATTTTTGTCTTCTAAACACGAATTCGTGATCAGATTTGGACCATCAGGCCGGCGATTCTCCAATCTATTCGATCACATTTGATATCCATATAATCTCGCATAGGAAAACTGATTTTCAAGCGTTGATCACGAGTTCGACACTATAAAGTCAGATTTAAAGATAGACTCGCAGGTCACAATTTTTTTAATACCTAAAAAACTGCAAAAAATTGGCGGTTTTCTGCAATTTACTAAAGGGTGGTGGAAGCTGGGGTAAAATTGTACACAGATTTTCAAACAACTGCCAAAAAATATACCTATTGAGACTTTGACTTACATGTTGTCTGTTAACCGGGATACAGACGGTCATGTAAAACTGTCACATTTGTTTAAGGGGTTAATGTATTTTGTAATAGACACAACGATATATATCCCTCGCTATTATTTTGGCGTCCGATGGTATGCCCTAACCATACACAACGGCGTCGTATACCCGGACGCCGCAAATTTTTGGACGCCATTATTTATGGCGAGGTCCTGTGTAATAACGTCATACTATTAAGATGGATATATATATATATATATATATATATATATATATATATATATATATATATATATATATATATATATATATATATATATATATATTTACGCGATGGCATTTTTATACAAATGTAACAATTTTGCATGTTCTGAGTCTATTCTCTGATTTAAACCTTTAATCAAAATTATACCGAACATTTAAAGTAAAAAATACCCAACGGGAAAAATAACAAACAAAAGGTCATCAAAACACTCTTTAAAAAAATATATTAAAATTAGAGGTGTAACTTAATGGTTTTTGTTATATTTTTGCTGCCCGAGCACGAATCCGTGATCAGCTTTGCTTTATTACTTTAATTTTTAAATCCCTAATAATAAAATGGGTTTTTATGATGAGGAAAAAATTTTGATCCCATGGCTAAATTTTGACAACGAATTTAAAAGATGATTTTCGAAAACAGAGAACTATTACTAAAAATTCTAAATTTTACTAACCGCAACCGCAGCTTTTTTAACGCACCTGTGATTAGTCCATAAACTAGTCCCTGAACTGGTCCTTGATACGCCACTGTTCATTTCTGTTATAAATAAATAATTTATAAAATTAATGAAATTTATTATTTTATAGGTATTTTGTTATAAGGCTTATTAACATGATTTAATATTTATTTATTTAAATTTTTAGTACGTGTAAATAAAATAAATATATTATAATTTTATTAGTATGTAATTTATACTATGTAACAAGGGATATTGTTACCGATCTATGGTTGCAATTAAAAATGTATAAAATCTTGTGAATTGTCATTGGAAAGGGATTTAAGTGATAAGTTTAAATTATAAATAAAAGAAGGTTGTTTTATCAAAAATGTTTACGAAATTTTGGATTTTCTATCGTCAATTTTATTAAAAAATTTAATTTTCGAAATGCATGTTATTACTGAAAAAATAAATAATTAGGGTATTTTTGTTGCTCATAGCAAATTGGGTTTTTAAATCAAAAATATAGGCCAAACTTGTTTTTTTTTTTAATGTTGATGAAAAATGCAAACATAAAATAAAGAGTTGATACATGTATTTATATGAGAGTGATACAAACAGTAAACCAAAGTAATTTTAAGATTGTAGTCAGCAAAAAATCGCAAGTAATGCTTTTGTTATACAGATTGTCCCATTTTTATCCTTACAAAGAAAAGCGATAGGAAAATGAAATTCTACGAAAAAAGAGGTGGCAATAGACTTATCCTTATCCTTCTTGTTTACTTAAAAAAACGCAAGTCGTTACGTTGTTGCGTTAAAATAAATGCTGGAAGCTTTTTATGCTAAAACTATTTTATCTCTCGTTTTTTTAAAATCAACGAATTTAATTAAAAACAATGAAAATCATACCGTGTCTTTACAGGAAAATTTATTTTTCAAATAATATATTTATCTTCTGTCACTTATTAAAGCGTTTATATTTTTTTTATTTAGCATTACTGGGTAGTTTAAATTCGTTTTTTTTTGTTTAGAAGAAAATAAATAGACATTTTTTTGCGGTACCTACCTAATGGTTGACTTTTGACTCAATATTCGTTTATACAACAAACCATTTTTTTATTTTAAACAAGGAATCACCTCCTAAAACTTTTCTACATTTGCTTTGAAATACCCCGTATAAAAAATAAGGGGTATTTACAACATATTAAGTCACCTATTATATCCAAAATTTAACACTACCAGCGATAACATTCTTGGCTTTTTTGCATAAATACGACTAAGAAGAAACAAAGAAAGTGTGAAATTTGGGTCCCTTCCAGATTACCTTTAAAAGGACGAACATTTATAAAAATGTGTCGCCTAATTTTAATATCTTTTTAAAATATAAAGTTACTTAATAACTTATCATTTTTTTAAAGTTGCGGTGAAAGAATGATTATTATTTGATAAAAAATGCACTAACCAGAACTAATTTACGAGTTGCAATAAAACTAAATCGTAAAAAACAAACTACAATAACATAGCTCATTAATTTTTTAACAACAGATGATACTATATGTTCTCGTTTTTAATTTTATTGACTTCTAATTAAAAATTCTTAAGCCAGTACGCCAACAATTAAAAATTGAGTTTGTCAGATTCTGCATAAAACTGTAAAAGAAATATAAAACAATACCATGTAAGGCACGCTATAAGTAAATAAATAAATATAGGAAATAAAGATACAAACCTAATAAATAAAACTCTCTTGCCGTATATTGTTACATATATATTGGTAAAACGTTGCAACAATATTAAATCGTACAAACTACAATAACATTGTTTATTAATTTTTCAAATACAGGTGATAATCAATGGGTTTTTGACACAACATCTTAAGGGACTTTCGTCAATATTACAGAAAACGAATTTTTCTTCCCATTGCGTTTTTTCTAAACGAAAACAGAAAACTTAAATAAGCCGTGCACTAATGTATATACAGAAAAATTACCAACTTTGTTTTAAAAATAACGCAATAAGAAAAAAAAGTTTTCTGTAAAAATTTGACGAATGTCGCTTACGATGTTTTGTAAAAACCCCATCGATATACTGGACACTGCTTTGTTTATGGCGTTGCTGTAAGGCAATTGCCAGCTCTATGTGGTGGGAACATCTGGATGGTCGAGCTTTCCGCTCCCAGAAAATTTGCTTCAAAATATTCAAATATTTACTTTTGTTCGATACGAAATAATAATCGATTCAATGCATAAATTGTAGCTGTCGATCCAAAAAACTACTACTGGTATGATAACCTTCACTGTCACTTGCTGACGCTTCCAGTACAGGGCGCCACCCAAGCGCCACCGTCCTCGGCCGTTACGGAACACGTGCACACCTCTAACATAAAAACATCAGGTTATTAGGAATCATCACTCACAGCGCTTAGTTCCAGAAGAAAGATGCTATCAATTTAGCGTGAGTCTTTTCTCGATCCCCAAGGGCAAAGAAACGCCCGTACAACTCCTTCAGCTGCTAACCCGGGGACGCTATGTAGCCTCCTACGAAACGTGACCGCACAACTTGAAGATCGCGGAGAGACTATAACCCATCGATATATTTTTTCGTTTTTTAATTTTATTGACTTCTAATTAAAAATTCTTTAGCTTGTATGCAAACAATTAAACATTTGGTGTTAGTTACTTAAAAACTAATCATTTTTTAAGTTGCGGTTAAAGAGTGATTATTATTTAATAAAAAGAAATGCGTTAACTAGAACCATAGAGTAAGGAAATTATAAGAGTTATCATGGAATAGCCGATTTATGGACAGGTCATGCGAAAACTCCCACTATAATTTTATTCGTTTCTCGTTGAAATACCGCCAGTCATTTCAGTAAGCTTACGTGTCTCCCCCACCGCTGATGTTACACGAGGCGAGGCTTCGACCGACGCATTTAAAGTGTAAACTGGAAAAATGACAAGCCTGCCGTCAAGCCTGCCGCAAAAGCGGTACGAAAATTTTAGCATGCCATGGTTTCTCTTATCTGTAGGTATGTTACTTTATGCTAGAACTAATTTACGAGTTGCAATAAAACTAAATCGTAAAATACAAACTACAATAACATAGCTCATTAATTTTTTAACAACAGATGATACTATATGTTCTCATTTTTTAATTTTATTGACTTCTAATTAAACATTTTTAAGCCAGTACGCAAACAATTACAAAATTTAGTATGTCAGATTCTGCATAAAACTGTTAAAGCAATAAAAACAATACCGTGTGAGGCACGCTATAAGTAAATAAATAAATATAAGAAATAAAGAATATAACCTAATAAATGAAACTCTCTGGCCGTAGATTGTTATATCGGTAAAACGGGTACAGTTACTTCGGAAGATTGCTTTTTACGAGAGAGAACTGAATCCATAACGTTTTTACACATGCAAAAAATTTATTATAATTTTAATATAATTGGAATGTGTATTAAATAATATACCGGGTGACAACGAAATTACTATCCAGCAATTTATTTTCTTCAGTGCAGCCGTACAGTTTTCAGATTTAGGGACATTATATTGTATCACTAGATGCCAATTTTAGATATATTAGCATCTGTGTATTACTTCCGGTTTAACCGAAAGTGATATAAACTTTGCTATTTTTAATAGAATACCCTGTATATTTTTTAGAATTTGAATTTTTCAGGTCATTCCTAATGTAAAACCTTAGATATATTCATAACCTTATAATGTAACTTAATTGGGCTAAAAGTTCATTTTAAGATTGCCTAATTAAAGATGTTTAATTAGCCTTTGTTTTGAGGCAAAATACCTTCTAACTAGCTCAATGTCAGTCGGGGCACGTGGGTCGTGGATTGAGTAACCTAAACATTCCTTTAACTCTTGTATCAGTACCAGAAATTATTAAGTTGATAATTTGAAAGCTCTCCTATTATAGTTTACCACAGAAAAGGTACTTATATATGGGCGCCACCTAAAGTTATAAATAGTGGTGGTAAACTACAGAAGGGATAGTTCCTAAAGGTAAACTAAAACAAAACAATCAGATTCCAACACAAAATAAAAAAGACAACGTATAAAATATGCGTGTTCTTTATTTAAGAGGAACTTTCACTTGATTTCAAAAAATGGGTGTTAGTAAAAAGAAAACATAAAAGACTCTAGCGCTTAACGTTTGCAAACATTATTACACCGCTTTAACAAAATTTACCAATTTAAATTAGAAATTTAATAGTCTAAGTTAATGTAGTTTACTATTTTGTTTCTTTGTTCAAGATGCAATATGTGAGTTTAGACAAATCAATAAAAAACGGTGTACTTTAAAAAGGTTTTAAATGTGTAGTCAAACTTATCTGAAATCCTCTTTAAAAGGTCCACTAGGTGTTGGAGTGGGATTCTCACACTGGTTGCAGGCTGGGGCCTACAACTCGGGATTCAGACAAGTGGCATTCGCTGGTCGTAGATCATAAGGTGGTCAGCTCGAGCAGTAGGTTAATGGCATGCCTCACTTCAAGCAGGCAACTTAAATCTGGCTTCCTTTCCAAGTGTTACGAAAGAAGCGAAAGGGATAGATAGAAAAATAGAAGAAAGAAGAAGAAGAAACCGGGCTTATCTAAAACAGTACCAAATTATTAATACCAATCCAAAGACAACGTGTTTTTGAGGTTAGGTTTCGACATTTCAAGAAAAAGGTGAATTATGCAAAAATACTAACGTAAAATATAAGTATAGAAAAGACATACCTTTCAGGCTAAAGATGGACAAGAATTCATGATTTTTAACAGAGATTAATCGAAATTTATTATCAAATCACAAAATTGCCTTCTAATCGTCGCCGCGGTCTGACAGAAAGTGTCATTTTGAAGTCTGTAAATGTCCGACCAAAATTTGACATTTGTCGAACCACTTTGGCGAATTTCGGCGAGTCGACTCTGAGACGTACTCGAAATCTGACGGTTACCACAGGCCAAAGATTTAAAGAGACATGTGAAATGTCGCTGCTTCCCTCAAAACCATGGACTCGAGAAAGGTTCATATACCACAAGAAAAATTAACCGGTCACAAAAATCTCATTTGTAAAGGTTAACACTGACAGCTAGCGAAGCCTCCAGTAAGTATATGCTCGAAGAAAAAAATCAGGGTACCGCCACAGGATACGCCGTCACTCTAATGAAACGCTCGTCAGGCTCACTAAGGAGGTTCTAGGCCACAGGAACCTCTTAGCTTAGTTTGCGATGATTAAGTCACTGCGCACTAGACGGCGCTAGTTGTACCAAATAAAATATAATAATATGCTAGGAAAGTCGTTGAAATTAAATTCGCAAACTGCACTGTTACAACCTAACTCTTTTGGTTTTGGAGAAAATGGCGTTTGAAAATGTCCAAACGACAGCACATTGTGTAGTTTTATGGGAAAACAAATAAACATAGCAAAAATTTAAAATGCTTAAAATACTTCTTTTAAAAGACTTTACCCTTAAAAACCATTATAATACTACTTCCTGTTAAATCGGAAGTGCTGTAAAATTTGAACTTCCAAGTTTAATAACTCTAATAATTTTAATGGAACACCCTGTATACTATCTAAGATTTAAATTCTTTTAGCTATTCCTAATATAAAACCTATAATATACACATAACCTAATTTTTTAGTCAAACTGAGTTTAAAAAGGTTTAAACGACCTCACAATATAGAGTTTCATGATTATTTTGTCGTCGTCTGGACCTTTTCAAACGCCGTTTTCTCTAAAACTAAAAAGGGTAAGTTATGGGTATATTATAGGTTTTATATCAGGAATAGCTTAAAGGATATAAAATTTAGGAAATATACTGGGTGTTCCATTTAAAATATCAAAGTTTATATCACTTCTGGTTAAACCGGAAGTTATACACAGTTGCTATTATATCCAAAATTGTCATCCCATGATACAATATAACGTCTCTAAATTTGAAAAATATATAGTTGCACTTAAAAAAATAAATTGCTGGATAGCAATTTTGTTGTCACCCGGTATACAATATACAGTGTGTCCAAGGATCGACTTAACTATACCTGTAATTCTTTTTAATTTTTAATATTTCGAGAAAGAGTTAATTTTAAAAAAATCGATTTACCCTAAATGCTAAAAGGTGTCCCACCTATATCTACCAGTTGCCGTAGGTTATACAGGGTGGTTTAAAATTTGCAAAGATATTGCTTAAAAAATAAAGGAAAAAATTGTTTGTGATTTAACTAGCATGAAAAAAATCAAAAGGATATTATTTTTTTTTACAACCATGTTTGTAAATGCATATTTCCGACTTTTTAAATATTTGAACATGTAACTTTTTTTCTAGCAACCGTCGCAAAAATTTAAAAAATTACCAATTTGATTGATAAATGTCTAGTAGTCTGATGGCGTAATTATTTAACAAATTAAAAATCATTTTGTTAGGTTGATACATTTTGGTTTAAAAAAAATAAAAAAATTATAATTCTGGCTATAAATAAATTGGTATAAAAATAAATTTATATATATATATATATATAGGTATATATATATATAATTTTTCCTTGTGCTTTACAACATACATAGCCACCCCGCTACAATTGATGCTCGTATTTACTGAATGCGATTTCAGTAGGGCATCAACGGCAGGATTTAATATCCTACCGCTGGACGATGAAGCTTGTCTAATAGGTAGACGCTGGTTTTCTATGCTATTCACCACGACTCGACACAACCTCACTGATGAGTACCTGTAAGGCAGGCGAAACCGGTCTGGGGAGAGAGTCGTGGTGGATAGCATAGAAAAGCAGGATGTTTTCTTTTGACTGTCTTTAAAGGGAGTAAAATATTTATATAATACACCAAGACAGTAGGGAATTTTTCCTTGGGCTTTACAATATATATATATAAAATTAATTTTTCCCCTTTTCAAAAAAACTAACTGCATAGCAATCAGAAATATTATTTAATGTATGATTACCCTTGTTAAAGATTGTACAAAATAACACAAAATATTCTTAAAGTTAGAGGGAGATAAATTTGGTGAATAGGGAGGCTGTTGCAAGAAATCGTACTTAAATGTCGAGTTAAATGTACTGATTTCAGCGATATATTTTTTTGGTTTGTGAGAGGTAAAGAGGGTGCATTGTATTGAGCATTTTTTCTGCAAACCAGACATTTTCTTAAAAATTTTAGATTTAGCTAGTTTATAGGATCATAATAATCTGAGTTTATTGTTTTACTGGTAGGTACTTCAGTAGGTTCTTGGTCGATACTTAAACCCTTACTTTAAAGCCGTTGTTCTAGGTTCTTGCAACTCCTAAGGCTCTTAGCATTCTTTTTAATAGAAGATCAAGATGATAGACCTAACTGTCATTCATGATGATAAAACAAAGCATAAAATCCTTTCAATCGTTACTATAACGCCACCAATGTTGATAGAAAAGATGCAAAAAATAATAAGTATTTAATGACATTGTTTAAAAAGGTAGTGTATAATACTTCGAAGCTGGACGCTGCCAAATTTATATGTCTCTCAAGTTAGAGAAATTTTGCATGATCTGGCAACACCGCGGGTGATTCTTTTTATTCTTATTGGCCAGTGTATTTTTTGTCTCTAATTAGCGTCAGGAAATAGGGATAACTACTTATTTTATTTTAATAAAACGTAAATTTAAAAAACACTCAAATTGACGATATACCTAACATGTAATAAGGCCAAAAAATACACAGCTTCCTTATTGTCTAATTGTAAATATAATATTATTTAAATATACGGACACAAAATTTGACTATATTTTATTAATTACTTTTGCAATGTTTTCAGCGATATTTCATTTTTTTAAAACACCATTTTTATGCACTTAAAGTATTTTTTAGCTCTAATATTTAACTTACCTGAGGTATAGTTATATCAGGCAATAACATAATATTCGTAGTCCTTATTTCGTCCTTGCCGCCACTAAATAGTTTATCACGTTTACCAAAAGTGCAAAATTTATTCATAATTAAAAAAATCTCAAATGTTTACATCGCACTTAAAATTAAATTTGAATTCACAGTTTTCACAGTTTTTTCACGAAAAAAGTTTTCAATCGGAAAAAACACCACGTTCAAAATGAGTCAGTCCACTTTTAGCGTTCGTTTTTACTAAAGAAATTAATTATTTAGTACTTCATTAAAAACTAAATCAAAATACACTTTTCCGATTGATAAAATCGATCCCGCAAGATAATGATATATATCTTCAATAACCACCTGCTATTCTTCGCCTACTCTTCGATAGCGCACTCGATATACGATCGGTTGCGTCGAGATAGAAAGAAGAAGAAAACGGTACTTTCGGTCTCCGGGTCTTCCGAGATGAAGAAATGAGGTTGGGCGACTGAAGAAAGAAGAAATCGCCGCTTTGGCCGCGGGCTAGGAAGGTTGTGCTGCTGTTCCGCTTGGAGGAATACCGAAGAAATGGGATAGAAGGGGAAAGAATTACGGATGAATGTTTGAAGATTGACCGGGGTGTATGTGGCTCTTAGCCAAAATTTCACAATGGTAAAAACTATTTTAATCAATAGTTAAATTGTAAACAATTTTTAAAGTTAATTAAAATATATTCAACAATTTGCAAGGTCAATAAATATCACAACGTTGCGAGTGCTTATGTGAAAAGCACCACGTTAAATAAATATGCCCACAAAGAAAAAAGCAATGAAAAAGGGATGTCGTAGCTTGTATCATTTGTGACGTAGGCACACTCCAATTACTTCATCGGTCTATGCGGAGTTTTAAATAATTTCGCGGGCATTTCCACAAAAATGTAAATTTTGGTATTATACAAAAAATCTTGCAATTTCCGGGAAAATTTGAAGAAAGGGAATAAAATCCACTCTATCTACACCAAAAATTTGCTACCTTGAGTGTACATGGCTAAGGGACTATTAGACAAACGATAACTTTTAGGGTCCGTATAAAACATATCAAAATAAGACTTGGTATAAGTAAATGGTGAAAAAGAGGGGAGTTTTTGCATATATCTTACTTTTTGGTTACTTCAGATTTAACCGGAAATTACTCCAATTTTAGATTTTTAAGTAAAACACCCTGTATCTTTTAACATTTTTTGGTTTCTAAGACAATTCTAAATAGTAATGTGACATTTTGAAAAGTTTTTACTACTTGATTTTTTGAGAGCCATTTGTATTATTGCATCTAGTTACTATGTTTTTTGATGCCTCGAAATCGTATCGTCCGTTGTGCTTTATCAGACTTGAGTTTTGAAAACTTCGAAAAACCCTAAAAATCGCAAATGATAAAGCAAAACGGACTCCGGATTCGAATTCAAGGCATCAAAAAGATAGAAAAAAGTTATCTGATTACTTTTTTGTGTGCCGGTGCACAGGCCAATGCACCGGAACACCCAAAAAAGTGATCAGTGCTTCTGACTAGACCAACTTTTTTTATGTTTTTAAAGCCCTGAATTCGCATCCAAAGTCCGTTTTGCTCCATCACGCTTCAATTTTGACTAAACCCCACAAAAATCGCTGAAAATCAAAAACCGTAAGTGGTGTTTTTCGCAGTTTACTCAAAAATCAAGCCTAATGGAGCAAATCGAACTGCGGATTTGAATTTAGGGCATCAAAGGACAAATAAAAAAGTGTCAAAAGTACTAATCACTTTTTTTTGTGTGTGCCGGTGTAATTAACATATACAGGGTGATTTAAAAATCGATCACGAAACTTAAGGAGGTGATTCTACTTGACAAAATAAGGGTAGAGCTTCATATAATTTTTTTCGAAATGTCATTCGTTTACGAGTTACCAAGGTTCAATTTTTATTTTGGTTTTTTCGCCATATTGCATTTATTTTTTAACCAATCCAGTTGATATTTGGCACACAAATCAAGCTTTGCAGAATTTAAAATTTTAAGATAAAAGTACTTTTTTAAATACCGCCAGAGGGCACTTTACCTAAAACTTAAAATTTATTTACATTATAACTTTTTTATTTTGACAGATATCGCAAAGCTGAGGGCGCCATTTTATAGACAATCAAAAACCTAAATAATAAGGTACTTTTTATTAAAGTCGATAAATCTCACCGTTTAGGCACCAATAGTCATCAACGTTTCTTAAATAACCTTTGATGCTTACATATCTAAAAAAAAGGTGAATAAAATTTGGATAACCTATTTAGTATAATAAAGCGCCTATACCATACCAAGATTAAGATGATTGTGTCCAGTGGCATCTCAGTAGGCACCACTGTCAATATTCCTAAGAAAAGAATACACCACTGACTTTTATAAAGTTTTTATAGTATTTTTAATAAATCAACTTAAAATGCAAGTTTTTAGTCTTCTGTACTTTCTTCGTATTTCGCTTTGTTTAAAAAAAAATAATGAAGCCACTTTAAATGACCCTAAAAAGTATTCATAAACAGTGAATCAATAAAACTACTTTCTTGAACTTTCATTGTCTTTATTGATAACCTTTATCACTTGAAAACGGTTGGAGATAGATACCATCCGAAACGTCACGTATCAGTTAAAAATAAAACAATGGAAGTCCAAGAAAGTATTATTATTGTAAACATAACACTGCCTACCACTTTCAAAAAAACACCGACTATCCTAATAATACAAATAACAACTCCAACACAGCGGTAAACATTTTGGAGATACATTATAACCCCAAAAAGGTATTTTATTAAAATGTATCATCTGGACAGCCGCTTGTCCTCTATAAACTTGCAAATTACTTTTCTAATTTATTGCGTATTTCACTATATCAGTTCTAAACTTAAAAATACTTTTAAATAGGCCCCCGTATCAGGAAGTTGTCCGACTCGTATGACCGGGCACTTCCTGCCATTTTATTTACATTCTTATCCAATTTTTAAATCAAACTTTACAGGTATGTTTGCCAATGCGAATACATCGACTTAAAATGCAAAGAGTTTAGAGATAACGGTATTAAAACTATTGTTTTTATAAATACCTTTAAAGACAAAGGTAAAAAACACAAAACTAATTTCTTCTTTGTGTTTTTATACAGGCTGGTCATTAAGAAATGAGCCAGTTTTTAAATAACGCATTACAACTTGAATTATTGGCAATTATATACCGGGTGATGCATCGCCGGGTGGGACATAGGAAATCCCATGTACTTTTTAATGGGGTCAATTATTGGCTCCCCTAATTATTTTAGAGAAAAATTCTATTGAAGTTTATTGAAGAGCATGCAAATATACGTCCATGGTAAAAACTTTAGATTTTTCGGTTAACCCGTTTGCTAGTTAAATGCAAATATATTTTTAAAAATTGTTACATTATTATCGCCTCATATTTATGAACAACAATAAAAATACCAGTTAGCGTGACATAACCTGGTAATTTTGAAATTTAGTAGCTTTATTATTATCAAAAAATCGTACTAACCGGTATTTTTATTGTTGTTCGTAAATATGAGGGGATAATAAAGTAACAATTTTTAAAAATATATTAGCATCTAACTAGCAAACGGGTTAACCGAAAAATCTAAAGTTTTTACCATGGACGTTAATTTGCATGCCCTTCAATAAAATTTCATAGAATTTTTCTCTAAAATAATTAGGGAGCCAATAATTGACCCCATTAAAAATTACATGGGATTTCCTATGTCCCGCCCGGCGATGCATCACCCAGTATATTATATTTTATGAAAGTACGCTGCCTTAAGTCAAGTATTTTAAATACTCTTAATGCGTTATGTAAAAAATGTCAAAAATATTTTTTACTCTCACTCTTTACCTTTAAATTTTGACATTAAATTTAATTTTTACAACATTTACTTCTACAATTTTGTCCTATTTTTAAAAATAAAGGTACCGTACTTTACTCTTGGTTATTTTTCATATGTTTAGTTTTAACTCACCCTGTATATTACCAATCGGAGTACAATCTTGTAATTATTAGTTTTAGACCATGCGACCAGTTTTCCTAAAAGGACGTTTAAAAATTCCAACAATTTTGGTACATTTGTCCTCTTGCATTACCTATTCCATGACACTTTGTATAAAAAAATTTAATCATAATTTAGCTACACCAGCAAATCCGTCAATCTCAAATATATGGCCTCCTGCTTTTTAGTGACTCAACAAACGGTTTTTAATGAAAGGGGAGCAATGGGGTAATTATTTGTACCGGTCATTTGAATGACTATAACTAAACCAATGTACACATAAAGAAAATCGGGTTATATTCGGTAAGTTTTTGTCTTACACGTTACTAACCCATTTAATATACCAATTAACTGCGGCTTTAACCATTGCCTTAATTAATTTGAGTGAAAGACCTAGGATTGAAATATACATGATGATTGGATACGAATATCTGTTGCTAAACAAATGAAACCATTTATTTATTTAGAGAAAAATACACATATTTATGGTACATATCTCAGGGGCGGTCATATCGACTTTCAAAGGGGGAGGCCATGGACCGAGGAAAAGTGTGTAAGGTGGCAAAAACAAAAATTTTTAAAGGAGGTTCAAATATTTTGAAAAGCAAAAAAAAGGTCCTCTAACCTCTGTTTATTGTTTTAATCTTTCATTCTTTTTATAAAAAACATAATAAAATAGAAAGGATATCGCATCCAAGGGGGGCCATGGCCCCCATGGCCCCCCTATGACCGCCCCTGACATATCTTAAGGTACTGTGAGCTACCGGCATGTAATAAATCTTCTTAAGAAAATTTGATTGGAGCGGTATTTTAAAATTTTTAAAAGTAGCATTAGTTTCCAAAAAGCTGTTCTATTTCCCAAAAACAAAACTGATGTCCTGAACAAAAAAACGGTTTTAATAAAATGGTTCGTCTCTTAATATTTACAGCTGATGGATGGGTAGAATAGAGCACATAGAACGACCATCCAGATCGCCAGACCTGACTTTTATAAACTATTATTGGAAGTGGAGGTTAAAGATATTACTTTATTATTTATTAAGCAAAAGCAGAGAGAAATTTAGGCTCCCTTTTAAAAATCATCAATAATTTTATACAGCGTGTCTACTAAAGTTTGCACCATATGAAAAACTTTTTTATTATTAATTTTACGAAAAGAAGTTATTCTTTACAAAAGTTCTGCATAGTAGAAAAATTTGCTCAAGATAAAAAATGTCCTTATTTTTTATAATATCGAAGGCTTTTATGAAGAAAGGATGTTTAGGGCTAAAAATACCATTTAAATATGCACACCTGTTTATTTTCAATGAAAACTTTATTTTAATTTTTTTATTTCGAAATCTAATATGTAAAGAATGCTTAATAAGACCCGTCAAAAAAGACAAACATTTCAGAAACTCTCGTTATCGCAGAAAAAATTAAAAAAAAGTGTTTTCTTATAAATAAACCAAACTGCATATTTGAAAAGAAATTTTAATCCTAAACATAATATAAAAAATAAAGGTACTTCCCTCTTGAGCAAAATTCATATTTTTTACATACCTCGTATACCATTGCAAAAAATAATATCTGATGATTGCACTTCATGCGGCATTAGATCATGCAGAACTTTTATAAAGAATGAGTTTTTTTCGTAAAATTATTAAAAATAAAGATTTCCATATGGTGCGAACTTAAGTAAGCTGTATATAGAATATGAAACCCATTGTATAAATATTTGTTTTTAAAAAAGATAGCGGGAAATACTAAACGACTGGTCCGATCATTTTTCCAAAAAGACACTTGTTTCTGATTTATTGAATGAATTCCAATTTGGGGATTTGCACTGTAGAAGGGAATTTGCTAAATCAAGACCTAAAATAACCTGACAAGTAGTAATTAATAACTTTCACAATGCCGGATATCAGATATTTAACGTTCAATTCTTGAATTCCACTGCTGTCGGGTCTAACTTAACTTCTTTTCTTTGTTTTTTGTAACATACTTGAGCTCCTTGCTTGTACGTCTTAAACAATATCCAATTTTGAAAAATAACCAGATAAAAATGTTAATTTTTTTAAATTGTTATTCATTCAGGCAGAACAAATAGAAAAGGAAATGAAAGGTATTCACGTACTTCTTCGATGCGTGCTTCTCATATGATTAAAGATTTCTTTGGTCGTTTTTTCGTCGTCTCTTTTTAGTCGACGATTTTTCTCTCTCTCTCTCTGATTTTGTATGCACTTCTGTGGTTATGTGCGTGCCGCCTCGTCATCGAAACCGCATGATTTTCGATTTTGTTGGTATGGTGTGTAATTTGTAATGTAATCGTTGAAGTGGTCGGTAAACAGACAAGGAGGACCACTGCACAAATGATTATTATTATTTTTTTGAACTAGCCGACCCGTGCTCACTTCATTGGAAATTAATTATATTTTTGTTTAAATTTTATGTTTACTTATAATATAATACAACCTATTCATTCCTGAATTGTGTAGTTTTCTGATTGTGAAAGAATTTTCATGATCGGTTCAGTATTTTGAAAGTTAGCCCTTACAAACAAACAATCAAAGTTACAAACTTTAACTCCCCATTTATAAAATTAGTATAATGAATATCGAAATTTTTTTAACAAAAAATGAAGAAATGTATTGCTTCTTTCTTAATAATAATATATAAAAAAATAAAGTTGCATACGTAAAGAATCGAACCTGAGCCGCCCGTGTGACAATCGAGCATTTTACCATTGGACCACCAGTGCTTATACACGTAGTTACAAACTTAACCTTTTTATAATATTAGTAAGTATAAATTCATATACACAATTTTTGTTTACTTATTATTAAAAATATAGCCTATTGCACTCATGAATAGTGTAGCTTTCTCATTGTGAAAGAGTTTTTATGATCGGTTTAGTATTTCCGAAGATTAGCCCTTACAAATAAACAAAGTTATAGTTTATCCAAGATAGCCGACCGGTGACGACTTCGTTGGGCGTTAATTTTTTTATTATTATTTAATCATAACAAAATATAGCCTATAACACTCCTGAATAAGGTTAGTTTCTGATTAAAAGTAATTTTTATGATCGGTTTAGTATTTCTGAAGGTTAGCCCTTACAAATAAACAAAGTTATAGTTTATCCAGGATAGCTGACCTGTGAAGACTTTGTTGAGTGTTAATTATATTTTTCTCTAAACTTCAATCATAGAATTGATTGTAAAATAATTTTTATGATCGGTTCAGTATTTCCAAAAATTAGCAGCTACAAACAAACAAAGTTACAAACTTTACCTCTTTATATTAATATAGATTACTTAATGTTATTTTATTTACAACCATGTATGTAATGTTGACATTTCCGACTTTTTAAACGTTTGAGTGTAACTTTTCAGACTTTTACTTAAAAGTTAACTTTTCTCCCGTGGGCCAAAAGTAAAAGTAACCCTAGCAACAGTCGCAAAAATTTAAAAGTTTGCTAACTTGACACCGTGTGTGGTATAATTGTGGCGTAATTATTAGACAAATTCAAAAAAATTTTTGGAGGGTGACTGATTTGAAATTTTAAAAAAATGGTTGTAAATGAAATATTTTACACTCCTCGGTGAGAAGTGAGTTTCAGCGCTACGCGCCTCTGTAAACCATCCTTTTCTCTTGACAGTAATAGAACAATTTTCAGCTTGGTTTGTAATGCACTATTTTTTATTATGGATTTTTGTTTAAAAAATTGTTTTTTCGTCCCAAGCAATAGTGCTAAAATAAGTGGTAGGTTGTCCAGGATTGTTTTTTAATATTAGCCTTGTTTACACGAAGTCAGGCGTATTTTTTTTTATGTTAACCTTTAAGTTTTAAAATTTACAATACAGGGTTTTAGGGACTAGTGTTAAGATAATGAAAAAGCAGATTCTATATCAGAAAATACATAGAAACTTTCATATAAATACACCCCTGGATTTACTTATCTTTATTAGTTTTTGGAAATATGACCATCCAAATCTTAAGTTTCCCCAATATGGCTTATGTTCCGACCATTATAATTAAATTGCATTGTTTTCTTAAAAACTTGGATATTCTTTAAGAATAGAGATGCCGGTATAAATAAAAAAAAAATATAAAAAGATGGTGCTTTAAAATCCAATACACTGGTAACAAATTGTGATGTTAAATTATTTCACAGTGTTTAAAAATTTGGGAGAAAATGCAACATTTGGCTCTTCCCTGTATAACACCTAACTATAAAACTTTTTGCAATCTCCATATTAAATAATAATATTGTTAAAATGGGCTACAACTGGACCAAAAGTAATTGAAATCGATCAAAAAACTAAAAGTTATATAAGATTAAATTTAAACAATTTTTTTTATTTGTTTTTTTTTGTTCAGGAGTGTATAACAATCTTATATAAATTATGTTTAGAATGCCCTGTTTGTAAACGTATTTTAAGCACCCTGTTAGTTTAAGTAACACTATGTTTTAAGTATTTTATGCTTTATTTGTTTTCTGGGAGATTAAATTTAAACAAAATATTATTTGGCTTTTCTCCAGAATAAAATTAAAAAGTTTATTTAACAGTTTAAGAAAATTAAAACTTTTATATATATTATATATATACGGGGTGATGCATCGCCGGGCGTGACATAGGAAATCCCATGTAATTTTTAATGGGGTCAATTATTGGCTCCCTAATTATTTTAGAGAAAAAGTCAATTGAAGTTTATTGAAGAGCATGCAAATCTACGTACATGGTAAAAACTTTAGATTTCTCGGTTAACCCGTTTGCTAGTTGGATGCTAATATATTTTTAAAATTGTTACATTATTATCGCCTCATATTTATGAACAACAATAAAAATACCAGTCAGAGTGACATTGTCATTTTGAAATTTAGTGCTTTATTATTATCAAAAAATCATTACAGGGAAAAGATTAAAGTTGTATTTATACAAACGAATTAGGTTAAGTTAAACTAAACTAGAGTAATAATAAAGCACTAAATTTTAAAATGACAACGTTATATGACGCTAACTGGTATTTCTATTGTTGTTCATAAATATGAGGCGATAATAATGTAACAATTTTTAAAATATATTAGCATCTAACTAGCAAACGGTTAACCGAAAAATCTGAAGTTTTTACCATGGACGTAGATTTGCATGCTCTTGAATAAACTTCTTATTGAATTTTTAGGGGAGCCAATAATTGACCCCATTAAAATTACATGGGATTTCCAATGTCCCGCCCGGCGATTCATCACCCGGTATATATATATATATATATATATATATATATATATATATATATATATATATATATATATAAATATATATATATATATATATATATACAGGGTGTCCGGAAAATGTGGAAATCTCTGGCACACGTATAGAACAGATGAAAATAACACGACAAGTTCCTATAACATTGTTTCCGTTTAAGCCCCCTGCGGAGATATGATCCCCTAAAGGGGGCAGCTAGAAATCGATTTTTCGTGAATAACTTTTAAAGCGCTTTGTATAATTTGATAATATTTTAGTACGATGCATACTAGTAAAGACCTCTTAAAATAGTGCCCTTGAAACTTATGTCGCTTCTTTAGTTTGCCAGGGACGGACTAGTTTTCGCACATTATTGATAATATTTTTTACGCCCTGTATGGTGAAGACACAAAAATATATTTTTGGGTAGTTTAAACCTTTGCTAAAAAGAGGTACTCTTGTTTGACATCGATAAAATGAGCCGTTTTCGAGTAAAAAATTATTTTAACAATAAGAGTTCTGACCTGCTACGAGAGGACTTCAATACTGAATCAAAAATTACAAATTACATCGAAAATAAAATATTGTATTATTAAACAAAAATAAACTCTTATTGTTAAAATAATTTTTTACTCGAAAACGGCTCATTTTATCGATGTCAAACAAGAGTACCTTTTTTTTAGCAAAAGGTTTAAACTACCCAAAAACATATTTTTTGTGTCTTCACCATACAGGGCGTAAAAATATTATCAATAATGTGCGAAAACTAGTCCGTCCCTGGCAAACTAAAGAAGCGACATAAGTTTCAAGGGCACTATTTTAAGAGGTCTTTACTAGTATGCATCGTACTAAAAATATTATCAAATTATACAGAGCGCTTTAAAAGTTATTCACGAAAAATCGATTTCTAGCTGCCTCCTTTAGGGGATCATATCTCCGCAGGGGGGCTTAAACGGAAAAATTTTATAGGAACTTGTCGTGTTATATTCATCTGTTCCATACGTGTGCGAGAGATTTCCACATTTTCCCGGACACCCTGTATATATAATAAAAGTTATGATTGCTTAAATGTGAATTAAAGTAATGAAATATACAAGATTAAGTTAATTACAATACAAAGGTTTTTTTAATTTTATTCTGGAGAAAAGCCAAATACCTAATATTTTGTTCAAACTATGTTTAAACTTATTTATTTTACGTAGAATGTAATAAAAACACAAATTTTACTTTGTTATTTTGTCACATATTTATATTGCTTTTGCGTTACTGCAGTTTCGACATACTATGTCATTTTCAAACGACTTTTTAAAGTGAATGAATTACAAAGTGCATAAATTTATACCTTATACCCTAAATTAACATCTGGTTTATCCTTACAATTGTTAGGTCCTATTTCTATTGTTACAAGTATACTGCTATAATAAACTTTTACAGTTTGTCAAAAATATATATAAAAGTTTATTATAGCAGTATACTTGTAACAATAGAAATAGGACCTAACAATTGTAAAGGATAAACCAGATGTTAAATTTAGGGTATAAGGTATAAATTTATGCACTTTTTGTAATTCATTCACTTTTAAAAGTCGTTTGAAAATGACATAGTATGTCGAAACTGCAGTAACGCAAAAAGCAATATAAAATATGTGACAAAATAACAAAGTAAAATTTGTGTTTTTATTACATTCTACGTAAAAATGTATTGTCACAAAGTAACGGACAACTCAATAGATTCTTATTTATTTTAAATCAAAATAATATTTAGATCAATAGGTTTTCTTTTGTGTAATTATAAGTATCATTTAAAATGTCTTTATAATACCATCCATACCTAAGTAAATGTATGTATATTTACCTACTTTTACTTGAAACTCGCTCTCAGAAAATAAAACATTATGCATGGCATGATAGTTATTTAAAAGTGTAATTGATTACCATTTCGCATCGATTGATTTCGTTCGTGACCAATGTCCTAATTTATATTAAACAATTAGAATAAATTGATTGTGCACTTTCCTTATCTTGAAAAAGAAAGTATTAAATAATGGTATATTATTAAAATTTGTATTTTAGTTACAGGTCTTTATCTAATTATTTATTTATTTTATACACATTTAGCCCATTGAAAAGATTTATAGGCCATGCTTGAAAAGGAGAGGCTCTAACTTAGAACACTAACAGAAAGAGACTATATAAAAAATGCCGTCATGTAAACAGTATGACGCATCGGTCCCGCTTTGTTGTTACTTTACTTGCCTACAAACCTAAAAATACAACTTTTTAGGTTCCTATATTATTTTTGTATCTAGCTTTCTTTTCGGAAAAAAAATTAAAGCCACTCTAACGCATTCCTAAATGTATCCATACACTACGTTTATATCGAATAGTTAAAGCTAGCTTGAATTAAAGCGGCTTAAAAAAATCAATATAAACGCGCTTGAAATTGACTTGAATCGTTCAAGTCAAGCCTAAAAATAAGTAGGGTTGACTTCACTGAAGCCGATTAGAAACACGATATAAACGATTCAAGCGGGCTTAATAACTGCCTAACTTCAGATGAATGCTTCCTCGAACGTCATCAGTATCAATTTCATATATGATTTTGACATTTTTATACAAAATATAAGTGGAAAAACAGGTGAAAAAACTTTAAAACACGCTCACACCAACAACAGCACACAAAACGGGACAAATTAAAAAGTGAGGTTTGTTTTTCATTTGATGTCTACTGTGAAGTTGGATGCAAAACTGCCGCATGCGTACGACGATGGCCTGAAATGTACTTGACCTCGATTTTTAATCGTCTTTCAAGCCACCGAAAAACACGTAGACTTGGAAATCGCTTCAAAGCCGCTTTGTGTTCAAGCCAGCTTGAACTATTCGATATAAACGTAGTAGTAGACTTGGAAATCGCTTCAAAGCCGCTTTGTTTTCAAGCCAGCTTGAATTATTCGATATAAACGTAGTAATAGACAAAGCAAAGTTGGGTAGTATTCGAATACTCGGTCTTCTGAATCCTATTTAGAATACATTTTGCTGGTATTCGAGTACTATTCGAATAGATCTATGTGTTTGTTATTCAGTATTTAACCGAATACATTTTTGTTCAGTATTCGGTATTCTAAATTTTAAATATCGTTTTTGAATATTCTGGTATTCAAATCCTGGTATTGAATGCTGATTTACCGGTATTCGAATACTGATATTCAAATAGCGGTAGGTATTCGAATACTAGAATTCAAACCAGATTTTAAATACTGTTTGGTTACTTTTATATGCAGTTATGCACATAAATAAATATACCAAGTTAATTTTTTGGGTAATTTTTAAAAAGTTGCGGCAACTCCTATTTTGACGCAAACTCTGCAACTATATACATTATAGTAGCACCAAAAGCTATTGCGTTTGAGACGATTAAGCTTTGTAATTTGAAGAAAAAAATGTTTAAAATTAATAGAAAAACAGGTTTCAAATGGTGTAAATTAAACATTGTGAGGCAATTTAGCTTTTAATCAAGAATTGTTTGCAAAAGAAAGCTGAATATAGTACAAATGACATGACTAATGTCATTTGTACCATATAAATGAGGTTGGTTTTATTTGAAACATTGTAGAGTAAAAGCCCGTAAGCGGCAGACATTCGTCGATACTTTTTTCTTTGCATTCAAATACTCGGTATTTAAATACTTTTTAGAATATGATATTCAAGATTCGTATTCAAATACCGGATTTCAGTATTCGACCCAACTCTGACCATAGACAAAATAAAAGAAAAACCAAAAATGAAAAACAAGAGTAAATAAGAAAAAGACGACCTTATCATCAAATACTCAACTCCTTAAGGTTAAATTGTTTTCATTTTATAGTGTCTATGGATAGTTTTAAAGTGCCTTTAGTTTTTATTTTATTATAATACGAAGAAAATCCAAAAACCTAAAAAGTTGTACTTATTGCTGTTTAACCTAATAAAAATTAGAAAATTACAAAAAAATGCAGTAGCGGACTTTTTTCTTAATAATATTAGATGTAGTGCCCACTAAAGGCCACTGCACCCAATAATTTAAATCTATAGTAAGGGCGAAAGAAGCGCCTTATTGGGTAGTACAAAAACTGTACCAAATTTAAACCAAATCGGTTTAAAAATACTTAAATAATTTATAAAATACTGATTTTTTTAACTCTTACACTCTTCATCTCCGAAACAAAGCAGCTTCGGACCTTTTTTTATAAAACAACATAAGGGATCACTTCTTAAAGTTTTGTATCGTAGTTAGGAAAGCTCTGTATTTTTTGAACGTTCTTTGACGAATTGTCTTTAACATTTTTAAATTACATTATAAAAATACTGTATACACCAACTTTGTAAATATACAAATAAGTTGATATACACATAAATTTTTATTTAAAAAAGTATTACCATTTTTATAAAAATAACACGACAAAAGACAAAAACTATAAAATAACACATTTTTTTAAAATATTTTTAGGAGCGCTGTTTTTTAGCTAAAACATTCACAAAACCATCCACCAACAGAATGATAAAATTGGCAACTAAGTTTCCCTGCACCAAAAGTAATTATTGTTCCCAAATTAAATCTAAGTATGCAACATTTATTTATATAAGTCAGATTATATTATATTTAGGTAAAATAAATAATAATTATAAAAATTATTACGCCACAGCAGTTTGGTATTGATGGTAACGGTTCGTTGAAAACAAACTTAGTAAAATTACCGGAAATTGGGCTAAAGTGACCGTCACCAGAAAAATTTTAACACGGTAAATTTATAATAAACGAAAAATTACTTTATATACAGGGTGATCAAGATCAAATGTCTTCCATTAGTAACTTTTGTATTGAAGCATAACAGACAACAACAACTTTTTTGCGAATTCTGAAATAAAAATTTTCTTCATCAAAGTGTTTCCCTTTAGGCCTATAGCATTAGGTTTTTATTTGCTCTTTGTCGCAAGGCTTATTTTTTAGATAAAAAACAAAAATTAAAAATCGTCGGTATGGCCTTGAAATTGAGATCATTAGTCTCCAATTAATGTCCAAGTTAGTGACAAGTGTGGCTATTGTACTGTTATTAATTTTTTTATTTTTTTTTAAATTAAAACCTGGTGTTTATCATCAAGTTAAAAACATATGAAATATTTCTTTTACTTAAAAAATTGCTGATTTTAATATTGCATTATTATAACAATTTTTATATAGTTTTTAAAATAACATTATTCATAAATTTCTCAAAAAATCGTGATAACAAAAGTAATAAAGTCATAATCAAAAACCTTGAATTTTTACGAACATTTAACAACTAATCCTTATGAACCATAGTTTTCGATAATATTTTATGGATTTTTAAATTACCTTTATAAAGGTTATTTTTAAATGTGACCAATTTTAAAGTAAAGCGCAAAACAATGTTAATGAAAATTATTATTTCTTTTACCATATTCGTACTTTTTTACACTAAAAATGTAATAGTAAGGCTAGCCGCGCACTAGCAACTTTTTTATTAACCAACCAACAAATAAAAGTTGCTCAACCAAGCAGTGGCTAATAAATTTGTGTTTCGTGCACTCACTTGTCTACTAGAGTGTTGCTTTGTTAACATGGATTTCACTAAGATAGCAGTTATTATTGCTTTTATTTTGAAAAACAGAAAAAAGTAAAAAAAAATCGGTTGTCTGCAAAGTCGGTTTACTGACGATAGTTGAAGGTCACAACGTCATAAGAAAATACTAATGAAATAGTTGCATTTTTCAAAAGAAAATTAAACATTTTACACCACATGCACTTTTCACTGCCCTTTCCACTTGACGAAAACATGTAAATGTAGTATTGTATAGCAGCTATTCACGCGGACCGCTCAAAGTGGAAGGGAAACAGATGTAGAACGCTGCCGAACGCTTCCGAACGCCGGCCGATCGTGCCTCTTCCGCGCTCTCGCTTGCACTTTAAGCTTTAAATGGAACGCCGCTTAAATTATGTTTTTTTCTGCGTGAAGCCGGCTTCATCAAATTATAAGACGTTATCACATCAAAAACAAAAACGGTATTCGGTTTGAATCGCCTTTAAAATAGATCAAGATGTGTTTTATTAGTTGCCGTAATTAAAAAGTTGCACGGTATTAAACATATAAAAATATATTTTTTTGAATTTTAATATTCTATTACACTAAAAATGTACTTGTCTGCAGATGCCTTTTTTACATTTGATATTATTCTTTGAATTTTAATGTTCTGATTGAGACGCGGTGATCTGTATCTCGAATTCTTGTAATCATTTTATTTATTGACATTTGAAAAACAACTTTTTGTCATTGATTAATTGTGAAATGTGTATCTTTATAAAGCTGATGTTATCGGTAAAATTACCATTTTAAAAGAAAAATGTCTTTGTTTTATTTGTGCTTCTAACGTCTGTACTACTTTGTTCTAATAATATGTATTAATTTTTTAAATAAATTATTTAAGATCACTGATCTGGATGGATTGCCAATGTTATCACCTGTGCGAAACAAAAGTTACGTCATGAGCGAAAAAACTGGCTTGTGCGTTTCGGTATTCCAGTCATTTTCCGTCGTCACCGAATGTTTACGCGCGGGCACCGAACCGTCTATCGGCATTATCGGGTATAATTTATCAACGTGTTGTCTGGGTTTCCCGTTCGGAGTTCTAGGAGCATGGTGAGGAACGGTGAGCCAGATTCGTAATTGGTCATGGCTTTTAAAATACGCATGCCGACACTCACGGTACCCTGGCACTTGGGCATAAGCCTACGTAAAATGTCACAAAAAATAAAAAAATGGTTGTAAACGCACGTATATGTTTACTGCGCGAGATCGAAAAAATCCGAAATATGCTTCGCCAATGCGAATCCACATGTTTGTTATGTTTGACTACCACTATAACTGCAATGTGTACGCATATATGGACACATTCGATTTTAATCGTACGCCATGCGTATCTCTAGGGGCCACAGCTTCTAACGCCCTGTGTGTATGCGGCAGCCATAGTAAGCGTTGATTTTATTATATATACAGGTTGTTTTCTAATTGAATGTATATATTGAAGGAGGTGATTTTGGGGTTTATTTGAGGAAGAAAACTTTATTTGAAGGAATGTCCTAAACGTCTTAATTTTTGAGACACCAATCAAAAAACCAAAAAATTTCGAAAACACTTTTTAGTAAAACCTGTATTGCTAGATATAAACCTTATTTAAATAAGTATTTATTATTTTCGTTACATAATTGCTAATTAAAAATTATAAAATCTAATTTTTAAAAGAAAAGATCCGCAATGCTTCTTTTATGGTCTAAAAACATGCAAATAAGTGAATTTTATTTTTTTCACCCAAACTAAACAAGATACGAAAAAAATTAAAAGACATAAAAGCGGTATTTTTATTTGCTTAATCTAAAGAAAGCCCAAAAATTTTATATACATTTACACAGTCAGTGGCGTAACGTTTTTTTGTTGGAAATATTCCTTCAGTTGCCTCTCCAGACGCCACTGGACTTACTAAAAGTAAGTTAGTGATAAATTTCTCCCTTCATGTCATTAATAATATTGCCAAATTAAAGCAACATTGGGTAAAGAATAGTTAAAATATTTAAAAAAATAGTTTTTTTTTAAATTTTAACACTCTGTATCTCAAAAGTTAAGACGTTTAGGACATACCTTCATATGAAGTTTTCTTCTTAAAATAAACCTAAACATCACCTCCTTCAATATTGACGTTCAATTAGAATACACCCTGTATATTCTGGTGTGGCGTACAACTACAGTTTATAGAGATGTCCAATTGATTTTTGGATTTTTATTATTAATTATTTTTAAGTGCTAAGAAACTGATTTTTATAAAACATTGACTTGGCGCCCCAAGCCGGGTACAACTTTTTCCAAAAAATTTGCCAGTTTAAGTGTAAATATGTAAGTATGACAATCCCTTATAAGATCAGGTTTCTTTCTCAGCGTGTGTCACCGGTATATTTCTGATGATATACGTTCGTAATTTTTTAAAGAGCTCCAGCTCTATTTATACATAAAATAACTTGTACCCCAGTAAAACCGCCGTCCGGACCATCCATTTTCGTATATAAAAACCGCCGAAAATTTAAATTAATTTGTTATTACCAGCATTTTTTAAATATTTTATTGGTAGATGCCGCCGTCCAGCGGTTTTGCTTTTAAAAACCGAAGAATATGTTCATCTGCTCATTACCGGTAAAAAGTGAAGCTTAAATTAAGATAAAATCCTGTATATGTAATTATTTATTATTAATAATAATTAATAACATATATAAATACATAGCATAACAAAAAAAATTGATGTATAATATATATTAACTGTATCCTTTAATAACAGACATTGAATATTTAAATCGCTATAAAATTAGCTCTTGCAACTAAAAAGCATATTTTTTCTACCTCAGTTCTAGCGTAACCTGCACTTTTTCTTTATCTTTTACTTTTAATGACATGACATGCTTAGAGATTGCACTGATTGCGAACTCCAATAACACTAAATCCCAAGAGTATATCGACTGTGACCATAATATATGTAGTCAACATTTAAACACTGCTACAGATTTCGCAGCCTGAAAATCTTTCACCTTTTTTAAAAACTTACTTCGTAGATAATTTGATAAAAATATTTTTGTTAAAAAAAAATCACAAAAATAATGCCCCAATTCGTCTTGTTGTTTCATATATAAACAGTCCTCTCAGCAAATTCTCTTATAAAATTAAATTACATATATAAAGATATCTTAAATTTTGGTCCACAATACACAATAAAAATTCGATACAACTGAATTCCTGGAAATTGTAGTTTGGTATTTTTGGACGTTATTAACATGTTCCCTAACGTTTCTAATCTTGAACGTGTAACCATCATTGAACAAACTCTTACTTGTAAAAATGTAAATCCAGTCATAAAAAACGAAATTATTACATTGTTTAATTATTGTATTCAAGAAAATTATTTAATGTACAATAACACATTTTATAAACAGACAGACGGACTGGCTATGGGATCACCGTTAAGTCCACTTTTAGCCGAAATCTTTATGTCTAATCGGTAGGAAAAATTTTTAAAAACTGATTTTGCGAAAAACATATAGTTTTGGTTTAGATACGTGGATGATATTCTGGTGTGTTTTACAGGTAGCGATTTAGATTTACAATTAACACTTAATCATCTTAATAGCCTTCACCCAAAATAAAGTTTACAATGGAAAAGATATTGATAACACCACAAATTTTCTTGATATATCGATTTTCAAAAAGAACAACCAATTTTCGTTTAATATATAAAGAAAACCTCCATTTACCGACACTACGATTTCAAATCACTTGACACATCCCAAAACCGCATATAGAACAATGATACACAGAGCATTTTCCATCCCTTTAGAAAACAACAAACGTGAAATAGAATTAAATGCAATAAGAATTACTGCTAAAAATAACGGTTTTGACTTAGATACCATTAACTCGCTAATTAATAAAAACAAAAACAAATAGCCATTAATCATATAGGTATACCCATATATAAAACCCAATAACACACCAACATACCATACCCTAACATATTTTGGACCAGTTTCAGACAAAATAGAACACATCTTAACAAAATATAATAATATGAAAATAGCTTTTAGGCCATCCTAAAAAACTTTTCAGTTGTTTTTTAATGCTAAAGAAAAACACTACCATTAAATAAATCTGGAGTTTATAATTTAAATTGTGAAGAATGCAATAGCTTCTATGTAGGGCAAACAGGAAGAAATTTTAATATTAGGTTTAAGGAACACAAATCCTCATATGTGTTAAATAAAAATAGTTTAACCTTTGCAAACCACCTTATAACATCTGGTCATTCATTCTCAAATGTTAATAATCTTAAAATTTTACATAACGCACCGAAAACCAAACAAAACTTAATATCTTAGAGTCAATCAATTGAAATTTATAAAGCCAATAAAACCCCTTAATAAATTTACTGAATGACCAGACCGACCTAAAAACAGCACGTTATTTAAAAAATTAGGATAGACACTATTATTAAAAATGTGTTAACCATTTTGTAAGTGTACACATATATACACAAATTCCAAGAAGTTTGGAATATTCAGTTTAAAAATGTTGCAAAGCTTTAAAACTGCAGTCACAATGTTCATAAATACAGTGATAGAAAACAAAGTATTTTGTCGCATTTTAATTTAAAAAAAATAATAAGTCCTCCAGAATGTTTAACAGTTCAGAGCCAGTCCTCAGGCTCTCTAAATAGGAGATAAAAATAATAAGTAGATAGATGGTCTCAAGATTAACATCTAGATCGTTAGAATGAATTATTTGATTTAATGTAAAGTAAACAAAAACTTTCATTGTCTTTATTTTTAACTATTTACACAACGTTTCGGGCAGTCCTATCTTTGTCCGTTTTCAAGAGTAAACATAAGTTTACACACATAAAAAGTGATTGAAGTGTCGATAAGAAAGATAAGTAAGTGTTTACTCATGGGACACCACGCCGATTGTGATGATTTTTGACATACTGGGATTTTTTCTGTAACTAATAAATATTAGTTAATAAAACACCCTCTATATGTAAAGGTTTATAAAGTGTTTTATAATACCGTCAACCTATTTTTATAGCCAATTATTTATAATCAAAAATAAATTAAATAATGAAAAAAGTAAATTAAATTTGTGCTCACTCAACAGAAAACATTGTGGTTTATGATTTGTTTATGCTAAATGCAATATCTTTTGCTTTATTATTGTTTCGCAAAATTCGGGAAATTGTTGTAAGAAATTTTATAGTTATATTATTATAAACTAAAATTAAACAATGGTTTATGAATTTTGGTAATAGATCATTAAATGCGGTACCTGCATAGTGTATTTAATGAAAGTTGAAATATAGCTTATAATGTTATTTTAACTAAACTTCTAAGGTTGGCTTAAAATAATTTTGATTAATGTTATTTTTTGTTGTTCTCTGTAGTTTTTTATGGTACTCAATAACTTAGCTAACCAGCAAAGCCACTGACTTTTTTCTTTGGGTCTATCTTAAAAATAAGTGTTTGACAATAACCCAACAACAATATACATATAGGTCCTTAAAAACATGATATAAGATATCAAAAATATCTTCAAAATAGCTTAGGAAGGGCTTAAACTGATCCAAAACAATTTAAGCAGTATTTATAACTATCAGACGATGGCTTTAAAAATGTTAATTTTTTGAATTCATTGGGTTAGTAGTATGCCATCAAATATTTAAAAATAGGACGTGTTTAAATTCTTTAAACAAATTCGACAATTCTCAACCAGCTCCATCTGTTTAGCGGCCCAAAATGTGTAATTTGTGGTTTAAAAACAGGTTCAAATTGGTCACAAAATGGTCATAAAGACACACTAAGTGTCAGTTCACCAACTCTTACAGCGTGTTTAAAATATCAAGTTATATATCAAAAAAATTAGCGCCTCAATTGCTCAAACAAAAAGAATGCAATTGGTTACAAATTGGTCAACATTGGTCAGTATGATTAAATTATTGGTCGGAAAGATTAAACGAGTTCTGTATGAAATGAAAAATTTAAGGACGAGAAACTTTTGTGAGTGGCCAAACATTAAAAACACTAATTCTGAAAGATAGTAACAATTAGAGAATTGGTCATAAGTATCTCTTTAATATTTGGTTTAAGATACTGAAATTAATTTAAAAGTTTCAAATTTTAAGGTCCTAATTGCTACATAAATATATTTAGCACCTCCGTGGCGCAGTGGACAGAGCTTTGAGCTTCGAAGCCAGAGGTCGCCGGTTCGATTCCCAGACGGGGGAGACATATTAAGGTAATAGTTATTTAAAAATAACAACCGTGCTGGCACTACCGCGTTGTCTAAAAGGTGCCGTGAAATACATAACTGCATGTTTCAGTGCTTGGACAACGTTGACGGAACAGGGGAACGATGGGTTAAACATCTAATAACCCGACATCCACGGTACTCTGGTATTTAGGCATATGCCTTCGTGGGATGTCAAAAAGATAAAAAAATAAGATAAAAAACATCAACGTCAGAATAATTGGTTAGCAGTAAAATAGAATTAGGAGAAGTTATTTCAAATATTCAGGGGTGGTCTTACACTGCTTTAATATATATATATATATATATATATATATATATATATATATATGTAGCAGCCCTAATCAACATTTAGAGTTCATTCAATGCTATATAAATTATTCACAATTGGTCAGTCGATCTCAGTGATCTACTAACCAATTGTGACCAAGTTTGTAGCAAAGAATGAGCTGAGTAGGCTAAGTGTTTATATTGGTGCGCTACATTTGAAACTACTTTTCTAGGGTCTATTTTACCGCTAACCAATTACTTTAACTCATTAACCAATCGTGACCATTTTGTGATCAATTAATATGGCTTCGGATGAGCTCCCAATTTCAGTATTGAGGTGCTAAATATTTTAATGTAGCAATTAATAAATTTGAAATAACTTTTTTAATTCTATGTTACCTCTGACCAATTACTTGTAACCCACTGACCAATGTTACAGGATGAAACGACCAGCGATTGTTGATGTTAAGGTGCTAAATATATTTATGTAGCAATAAGTGACCTTAAAATTTTATTCCTTTTATATTTATTCCAGTAACTTTAACCAAATATTAAATACCTATGACAAATTATCTGATTGTTACTAGCTTTTAGAATTTGTTTTTTGAATCTAAAATTTTTAATTTTGGGCCGCTGCCGCACACAAAATTTTCTCGTCCTTAAATATCTTTATTAATAAAGAACTTCTATCTTGCTAACCAAATTAATTAATCATACTGACCAGTGGTATCTATTTTGTGATCAATTGCATCTTTTTAATTGAACCATGTATGATTAATGTTTTAAACGTGCTGTAAAAGTTGGTGTATGGATGACCAATTCGTCACAGTAAGTGACAATTTATGGTCATTCCGTGACCAATTCGGAGCTGTTTTTCAAACCTCGAATTTAACATTTTGGGCCGTTAAATAGATGGGGCTCAGGCAGCTTTAAAGATTTTTGATATACAACTTGCTGTTGATAGCCTAATTGACGACCACCGCTTTAAGTGTTTGTAAATAGTTCCAAAATTTAAAAATAATGATAATTCTTGCTGCTGTCCATTTCAATGTAACAACCCTGTATATAACGCGGTCTTCATCGCACTTCTTCGATAATAAATAATTTTTTGCCCATTTAAAATACAGGTTGCAACGTAACTGTTATGTTTAATAACCGGCTACTGGAAAGAGAGATTTTTGCTTAGCAGCAAGGTACTTATGAAAATTAATTTATGAATTCTAATGGTTACGGGATAACTACCGATGCAAAACACCTTATTTATATTCCTCCGTACGGGAAGTAAAACCATTTATTTAAATTTGTAATTCGCACGAGCAAAAACGGCATAAAACTTGCGTTAAACGCTCGTTAGTACGGTTAGGATGACGGTTGCCCGTGGAAAGAAATTAAATTACTTATTTACAAGCGGACTCATCATAAAATAATTTTATTTATCCTGAGGTGATTTAGTTCTCCGACAATAAAATACTTTATACACAGCGAAAAACCAGTGGCGTAGATAATTTCATTTCCTAGGGGTAATGGAATGAATGAAGTATATTTGAACCTCGTTTGGTATGCCAAAATCAAAAATCGAGCTGAAGAGCAAAAAAACACCACCGTTCAAATAATTTTAACTAGGTTACCAGCATTTTAAGGGAAGCAATACCTAATTCAAGGATTTATTAATATTTTAAAATAGATATTTGGATATTGGATGTTATAAGGATCATAATAACGATCCGTGAATAGTGATAGAGAAACGTGGAGCAAATTATTTCAGAAAAATTTTAAAGAACTTTTCATGCCCTCATAAACATACAAAGCATTTTTGTCAGGCTAGGTCTATTGTTTTATGTATGTATATCTCTTTGTTTAAATAAAACAGATTTTCCTACCTATCTCTGTTCTCCTTTTTCCAAATTTTAAATGTAGTATAGGTACCACCAGACCGGCATCGTAGCACGACCGTGTCTCGTACGGTCTGAAACATGCCCAGGAAATGAAATCTACTTGGATCGGAGAGCGCCGATGTTCCCAGAAGCAAGATTGAAGTTTATGGGCGTTCATTACGTATAAAATTAAAAATTAGTTGTTAAAGGTTATACAAGAAAAAGTGATTTTATAGGTATTAAAAAGTGTAAAATAAATTTTATTGGTACATCTTGTGACTGATATGTGAGTAGAACTTACGAAAATATTGTTATTTTTTGTTTTATAAGTTTCTTTAAATTAATAGTTCGAGAAATCAAAATAAACTAATGTATGTTTACTTGTTAAAATGCGGTGAGGGGTATATGGTTGGGCACAGAGCGGTGGTATTAAGCCTACGGCATTTAATTACAACGGTCAACTTCTAAAACTGTGTTACCCTATTTGTAAAGATTTAATTTATGATTAGGTGTAATTTAAAGTGTGGTATAATTGACTCATAAATTACTTTACTTAAATACAAAATTTTTGCACCGCATCTCCCTACATTTCACCGGTGAAGCGCACGGCCACGGGCTCGTTGCGGTTATGTGAGGGCCGACCTTAATGATTGTTTATGATCCGAATTTCATACAATATTTTCACAATCTTTGTTTTTTTTTGTCGAATTTTTAGTTTTTGTCAGTAAACTATTCCAGTGTAAATGTATTTTAATTGAATACTATAATGATTTCATTATAGTAATCAGTACTGTAATTAAATCATTATAGTATTACAGTCCTATAAAGTATGCCATTTTGACACAGAAATTGAAACTCATAAGAATGTCATTATGACACGTCGGAGTATTTTTACAATATTTTTAAAACGAGCTCAAGTTCGACAATATTCCCTTTAAAAAATCATAAATACAGTGAGGGCCTTTAAAAATCGGAACCGTTTAATATATTCTTATTAAATTTGAAACGATAGTAAATAATTTAAGGTAATCTTTTTATGGCTACTTGACTCAAAATTAACCGTTTTTGCATAATCATAGCATTCTAGATTGAAATTAAAAAAAAAACCGAAGTATCAAAAAATAACTAAGGGGTGTCATTGTATTCAGAATGTTGTATTCTTTCAAAATATGATCAAATTTATTTAAAATTTGAAAGTAGCAAGTATTTCCGGTTCAACCGGAAGTTATAGAAAACATGTGAATAGATTAACCAATGCATAATTTTGTCAAATATCAATATAAAAAGGATATAGGGAAAAACTACATGTAAGAAACACCCGGTATACCAAACGATTCAGAAGTTAGAAGGGGGTGGCGGAGTTTAGAACCTTTTTGTCTTAAATTTCTCAACTTTAAAGCACCTGTATAAATACAACTGCTATAACAATGAGAAGGGTACTAACATCCTGTGCCACCCGGTATATGAGTATCATATCAGAAAATTTTGACGCTTCCACAAAACAATACGTTACTTTGAAAGTCTTTAAATTACTTTGCCTTTTTGGGTTATGACACTTTTGAGCAAAGGTGCGATATTTGCCTTACTCATATTGAATTTATAGATACTAATCCAATAAATTCAAACATTAATCCAGTGTAGGTAGGACAACTTTTTTATCTAGGATTAACTTTAATAACATTATACCTGTCTTTAGTCCTATTTTAAAACAGTTTTTTACTACTGTTTTATCGCTTCTACTAAATCTAACCTTAACTCTGGTTGTTAACTTATTCCGAATTTGTTTAAAATTACGTCACACATGGGATAATAAAGTAAACAACCTTAAATTAGCAACAAAAGGATAATAGCTAAGACCGTGTCCCATTGTTCTGTTGTTCTCAAAAGACAAGCCATTCTCTTCTCGTGAGCCATTAAGAGTGCCAATCTTTTTACAAGTTACTTTAAGATTTATTTACTTATGAGAAATTCAGGATAAGCGCCACTATCGGATGCTTTTTGAACCCTTTTGTGGCACTATGACAGTTGTTTGTCATATTTTGCTTGCTATTGTGGCAGTTAGTATCAAATTTTTAGGTATTTTTTATGATTTATTGAATCAATGCAATAAAAATTGAAAAAGTTAGTTTACAACTTGTGTTAAGTATTCTACCGGTTGTCATCATGGATGTTGTTAAAAACTCGGCAATGAAGAAAAATGTACAAAGAAGTTTTTTTAGTGTCTGCAGTTTAAATCTAAACAACCAAGAAGTTACGTGTCATCAGTTTACACAAAATGACTTAAAACGCTGTCTGTTAACCATTCTTTGTTTTATTTAGGTTGTTGTAGACAAAAAGTTTTTTGGATCTGGAAAATGATAATATTCTTGGTTTTTATGATCCACTGTTAAAAGTGTATAGGCATTGTTTACCTTGAATTAAGACATTAGACAGATGGGTTGCTAAATTAACATTTAGTCGTATAAGTCCTAAGGACGCATCAACACTAAAAAATGTAAAAAAATTGGCTTGCCCAGAGATTGTTTTGATAACACGAAAATTAAAGCTAAGGGTACTATTGTCAACAAAACGAAATTGCTTGTGAAAGAGAGAAGGTCGTTGACGTGAAAAAGAAACAAAGTTGATGCCAGTATTGAGCCCTGATGCAACCCAGCATGAGCGTGGTGCAGACTTAAAGAGTGGCCACGCTCAATAACGAATATACGTCGCGTCGAAAGATACTGGAGAACCAACAACAGTTACATGGAAGGCTGTAGGTAGAAAGATTATTAAGTGCGTCATTCCAGATCTGTTTAAAAGCTTTTTGATGATCTGAGATTCACCTAGAAATTCAAGTGAATTGCTCTAGTTGTGTGACGACGAAGGAGAAAAGATTGATGTGGATCTTTTATGACGAAATCCATACTTCCGATCATGCAAAATTGTGTGCTTTTCAAAATAATTTATGATTTGGGATTTAAATAATTTCTCAGTTACTTTATAAAGAACTGAAGGTCTATAGTAAAAGAGAGGAGTTTATATATCAGCGTACAGTCTTCCACAGTGACGGCAAGTACGTGGGTGCACGGGGGCCAATGCAAACAAAGGGGTAAAATGCACCCATATGAGAAAATATTTTTTCGTGTCTTTTAAGAGTCTTTAAAATGTTGTGCTATCAGGCAAAAAGAAATGAAGGAAGTAAAAGGGATGGGGGAGAAAATCTTTATTTTACGTACAAGCGTGAAAACTTTTATTAACTTGATATTTTCGAGAGTTTGACCTTTTTTTTGCTCTTCAAAATTTTTCACAGTTGGCACCCCTCTAAAGTCTGAAAACCTAAACATTTTTGACACATGGCACCCATATAAAATCTCAAAACGCACCGCGCCTGGTCTTCCAGGTTCTCACTTTAGAGATGGAATCCGTAAAAATAAAGATCATTTATAGAAAAAGTGTACTGAAGTTCAGGAAGAATATATTGAATACTGAAGTGTACTTTAAACCAGTAAATCGGAACTACAAAGCTTATTAAACAACTTGTTATGAAATGTAAAAGTGTAAGGATGTTTTTAAGGTATGAAAATTTAAAAAAAAGGTAATGTGCAAGCTAAGAATACCCGGCTTGGTACTCTTAAATCATAAATATCTAAAGTTCACGCTGTTCATTGGTTCATTTAGTCCTTTCTTTATGTAGAAATGAGCCGTACCTCTACCTGATATGACTTTATAATTCCATAATAGGTTATCTTCCTTCTTTGCATCCTTTTTGTTTTTCTGTATCGTTTAATGTCCTATGATGAATCATTCAGTTTTATGGAGCTCTATCGCGATACATATTACGTTATTATGTAATGTGGAAATCTAACTAAAGTTAAAATAAAATTTTTATGATTTCTTTCGTTTGAGAGTTAATACTTTTGGAGATACGAATTTTTTAAATTTTCCATTACAAGTTTCAAATTTTATCGTAAATTTTTGCTTTTTTATAAGAAAAAATGTTTTTAGATTTATTGCTAATACTTAGAAAATGATGAAAAACGCGTTTAAAAATACACACAGACTGCCTACGAAAAAATGCTAATATTTTGATTGCGCCCCGTAAATAAGCCCATATTCTCTCAGACTGGCCTTTTCTAAACGACCCAAAGACTTGACAACTTGTTGTAAGACAGACAACAAGTTTCATAGTCTTTTGCCCACAGACACATCTGAATCTGAACATCAGTCATTCGTCAAGATGTTGCAGTAAGATTTTATTGCTATATGGAAAATAATATAATTCCATTTGTATAAAGTTTTTCTTATGGCACTAACTACTAAGAAAAAAATGCCTTGCTAGTAATCGTCTATGAAAAAGAATTTAAGAAAAAAAAGAAAATAGTGGAATAGGGCTCCTTGTTTACCTAAAATAGATTTTTCTAGTTAACTCTGTTTCTATTTATCCTTTAAACTTTAAGTGTAGGTAAAACGGTTAACCGTTTTTGTCACTGTTTGTTTTACGATCAGAAATCATTTAAAGCAGGGGCGGTCATAGGAGGGGCATGAAGGCCATGGCCCCCTTGGATGCTATATCCTTTGTATGTAATTGTATTTTATACATGTAATGGCAAATATGGGCGTTTTGGGCATTTATTGATGTTATGGCCCCCCTCAGAAAGTCGATATGACCGCCCCTGATTTAAAGCGTAGTATTACAGACTTATACTTACATAAATTAATAACTTAATTAATATTATACAAACGTTAAAAACAACAATAATCATTGATTATCAATTATATATCGTTTATTCCGTACTGCTTAATACATCGAAATCTACTACCCGAGTCTCGATGTTTTTCCATACGAGACCCGGCATAAACCAAAAACTTATATCTTACAAAACTAAGTTAGTAAGCATAACAATATGACTTTGTGGCTAGTAATAAAAAATGCTAACAATATATTAAACAAATCAGTTACTGTAATTTCATTAAATGATTTTTTCTTGGTCTAGGTTTTCCGAGACTATGTAAGTTCCTAAATAGGCTTTCTAAATTTTCTTACCCAATCTTTTAAGCACATTTCTTTTGTCCTTGACCCTGATTTTGATTTATGTTTCTACGAAATTTATATTCCACTGTGAGGAGTTCCTGCAAGGTCAGCTCATAGAGCATCTTACTCCAGTTCAATAAATATTATATAAAAATCTTTCCTTATTTTGTTCAGTAAACTTGAGCAGCGGTATTCTTAGACCTAAATTAGAAAAAAATCTTTTGAATTTTTATTACCTTATTCAAAAATGCAAGTTTCATATTAAATTGCCCCTTCTCCTCCTACATTTCTCAAGCGGCACGCACGGCTAAGCTGCACGGCGAGCTCGTTGCGGGTATAAGTGTAGGGATGGCAACGATATATCGATTATTTTTAAATATCGATAATCTTCATCGATATTGAACTTGTCGGTATATCGATACATCGATATTAAACATTTTCGATATTTGTGGTAAATGGGTCAAAATTAAAGAGATATTTTTTCACCTAAATTTTTAAAACTGTCCAAAATATTGTACAGTTAAATTTAAAAAACCAAAGTGTCAAGGTAATTTTTACTATTATGCTGGATTTATTTACCCACTACCTGTTAAGAAAAAAACATGTAATATTAAATAATTTATCGATATTTTTTTCTCTGTCAAATATCGATATATTTGCTCTTCGATATATCGAATAATCGATATTAGCCTAAACGATATTTATTGATATCGATATATCGATGTTCTTTTAAAATTTAACATACGTATATGTGTGGCCGGACCTTTAGTCGATTGTCGTTTGGCGGTTAAATCTATTTCGGTTGTACAACTTATCGAATAACAAGTTGTATAATTTGTGTGCCGTTTTAGACTACAATTGCGATTTTTGCGGTCTGTAAGTGCCAAAGTTTGTATAACCATAATTTAAAAAAAAAAGAAGATGTGCAAAAATATAAAGGTGTAAAAATGCTTTTTGATTAAAAGCTTTTAAGACATTGCAGTTGTATCAGATAGATCTTTATTCGCATGATATAGTTTTAGAAGGCAAATACTTCTTGCATATTTCATAAATACTTATTTGCCAGCCATATTCTACGCTACATTTAAATGTACACAGTCCATAATTTATTTTAATTAAATGAAAATTAGAATTCCGACAGGATATATTTCATACTATTTCTTTATAATTATTCTTATGACACCTTAATCTTTCATAGTTCAATTCACTTCAGATATTTTAAATACTCGAATAGCTATAGAAGGTAATTTATTTAAATTCGTTTACGTATGTATATACTTTGTATTAAAATTATTGTTTATAAAACAAATATTTTTCCACAATGGTAAAGATATTGTAAAAACTTTACATATCAGATTGTTGCAGTAGTTTAAGTACATAGGAATGGAACATCTTGCATAGAATGTGGAAGATAATGATTCAGTACCCAAGCAGCAAGCTGACGCCATTATGACGTCATTTTTAAGTCATTTTTGGTCATAGGACGTCATCAGACCGAAATTATGACATTTTAACGTCATTTAATTGACGTGTTTTTGACGTTGTTAAAGTTACGTCTTTTCGACGTTATTTTTTGGTCATACTAGCTCATAAAAACCAAAGGACGTCATATTTAGAAAACCCGCCAGAAAACTTTTGTGACATTATATGATTCGTGTCAAAATCCAACCAAAATATCATATGACAAAAAATAAGTATAATAATTTTACAAAATTGAAATAGGAAAAACTCTACCGATAGATGGCGTAATGGACAATAAACTATTACGTTTATTCAATATCTTCGCTTTTTATCGCCTACACCTTACCGATGAGACCAATATAGTTCGAGACCGGTCTGCGGCTGGTGTCTCAATTAACTTTGAAAGAAATATCTTCGGCTAGTGTGAAAATCTGCATCTCCAGGTTGGACAGTGTCCTAAGAGATGCGACCTTGCATCTTGCATTACTTGCTTGCAAGGAAATTGCAAGCAGTAAGCAGTAAGTCGTTTTTCCTATTTTAATTTTCAAATAAAATATCATATCAATTTAGCTTTTGAAAAAAAGTATATGCGTCAATTTTTCGTCATATTAAAGACGTCATTATAACGGTATTAACGGGACGTCTTTTGTCTGTGACTTAGGGGGTCAATTTAACGTCATTTTGTCGTCATCTTATGACGTCTTTGCTGACCAAATGTGACCAAAAACTACTAAAAAGAGACGTCAATAAGACGTCAGCTTGCTGCTTGGGTAGTAAAAAGAATTTCGGACTTCCATTATCTTTATTAATTTATTCACACAACGTTTCGGGCAGTAATATCCAGGGTTGGATGGGACGACCGGGCAACCGGGCAAATGCCCGGTGGGCCGGTATAATGTAGGGCCGGTCGGGCCGCAGGCCCGACTTATCTATTTCAGATTAAGAGCGTACATCCAATTCAGCCAAGGAAATTTCAAAAATAGTACAGAATGGTTCAAAATAGTACAGATCGGGCTGACGTTTAGTACGATCGATTACCCATTATCAATTAACAATATCGACTATCAATCAATCAACGATATTAGAATTCAGCCGATAAAAACTGCGTTGAAATCCTTTTCTGGATAGATGAGATCTAAGAAACTAGCGCTTTTTTAATATATTTTTTTATAAAATTGTTAGTTAATGGATTAATCTAGACATCTGTAGAATTAATTTTTTGAAATGTTAATTCTAAACAGCTAAAATATAGCCTTGAAAATTACCTTAATTTTCTGAATGTTTGGGCATTGTTTTTTATATGATTTTAGGCCTAATAAAAAAAATAAAACTACAGAAGTCTAGTTTTGTCCTTTCTGAACAGATATTTCAAAACCCCATATCAAAAAACCTTTTAGATTCTTAGATCTCATCTATCCAGAAAAGCCCTTTTTTGGTCATTTTTCGCAGGCGTATGAAGCCTCTTAATAATATTTATTTTTAAATATTTGACAAACTTTTTAAGACATTAAACAATAAAATTTAAAAAATCTTTATGTCGGATCCAGACCGGGCTTCTGCGTTACTCGTTGGCTTGTGTAACAGAATATACGCGACAGTTGGCATTATTGCTTTTCGAGTATTTCGAGCCGCCGAGCGGGACTTCCCCGAATTATGAATTTGAGATCATAAATAAAATTGCAGCTTCGAGTTCATTATTAAAAAAATCATTAAGCTATGAATAATAACTAGCGTACCTACTGTTATATATTAAAATTTTGTACGATTTTTACTTTTTTAATTTGTCATTATTTGTGAAACATATAATATTAATAATATTAAAATATTAAAAATAGGTGACTTCGTTTTCTTTACTGTGAAATTTTTGTGTCCAAATGAGGGCCGAATAAAAAAATATTGCCAGGGCCGGTTTGTTCGAGCCCATCCAACCCTGGTAATATCTCTGTCCGTTCTGAAGTATAAACTCTTATTTGTTTACACTTGAGAACGGACAGAGATAGTACTGCCCGAAACGTTTTGTAAATAAATTAATAAAGACAATGGAAGTCCGAAATTCTTCTTTTTCTCTTTTCTTCTTTTACATAACAGATTCGGAAGAAATGCATATCACAAATTTTTAAGGCAAAAATTTGACAATCTGATCCAATCCACCTTACTCCAAAAGAAGATAATTTCTAAGAAGTTTATTCTGATTTTTATAAATATTTTGTTAATAATAGGTATATTGGCACAATATTTGGCAAGAGGGGCTTTTCACAAATATGCTTTTAATTAAGGCAAATGTACTATAAAAATTTCTTATTTACCGTATATAAATGTTTGTTTCAACTCTTAAGAAAAATACAGGCATTTAACACCAAACTCTTTAAAATTAAAACAAAAATTTGTGAAAAAGTGGTAGTGCACCAATTTACATGATTTTTTTTCAATGATTCTTTTGTTACTACAACCATTTAACCTTTTTTTTTGTTTTATTGCTTAATTTTTCTGTAAAAACATTGATGTGCAAATAACACTAGACGGTTGAAGCACTTTCTAATACAAAATGGTTTTTTTCGTCAATAAAATGTTCGTTTTAGAATGGTGAATGCGGTATTGAACTCTTCGAAATTCAACGCGTTTAGTTTAGTAATTTTAATTGGTATTAACTACAGGATTATAACATTAAAGAGTGTAGGTTGAGCGCTGTTTTTTAAAGGGATATTTTCTTTGTTAGCTGCTTACAGCAGCTGTAAGCACTTTCATTTTTTTGACAAATAGATGACGTCAGTCTTGCAGCAGCTCACAACGGTTGTTAGCGGCGTCGGGATGTGTCTAACCACTGTCTAACAGGATGAGAAAACAAGGAGGGGGAAATATAGCCAAATTTGAGGTTAAAAGTCCAACAAAATTGACTAAATGTATACTAATAACAATAACATCAGTATGTGCGGGAAACCATGTGAAGGATTAATTTACCTGCCATTAAAGATATTGCGCATTTTTGTTGTAAAACTGGAGATGCTATTTTTTAGGTTATATTATTATTATTTTTTATGTCATTTGTCATTGGCGGTAAGCGCTTTTATTTTTTCGATTCCCATTATAATGACGTCAGCTGTTAGACAAGCTTGTTAGAGCACCTCGGCTAGGTGGAAATAAATACGTGTAAACAATTATGATTCATAATCAGCCACGGCATATCTACATATAGCATAGCGTGTGCTCCGGATCAAGTTTCCTTTATTAACTTTAATCAATAATACTTTCTGCATTGATTGTCTGTGAAAAAGCTGATTTAAGGAAATTTGATATTTGTCGTTCTACGAGGCATTTTTATTAGATTAGAGCGAGGTTAATGATTGCACTAAGATACACATAGCTTCAATTAAAGTTATTCTGTAAAAGTAGAATACATACACGAGTGTTTTAAAATTTACAACAAATATTTAAGGGGCGTATTTTTAAGGTCAAACTAAGATTCAAAATGGACTACGTAATAGAGTAGGATAATGGTAAATTATCCTCATCATCATACCCATGCTCGTCATCTGATTCTTCTTGCTGTTTCGTTAATTAAGTCAAGTCAAAACAAAACCGATATTTCTGTTTCTTCCTCAGTAGCTTCTACTATTCCGAAGTGATCTTCTTCATTTAGTAAATTATAATTCTGGGCAACATAAGGCCTTTTCCACAATAAGTCTGTTCTTTTTTTTCTAATGAATACATCCATAAGATTTTGACGATGGTAAATTCAAAATTTGTACAGCGAATCCTCCTATTATAGAAATGGAGAAAATTCCTGCCCAAAAACAGGCTTAGACCAATGAGTTGTGAATGGATCGTTGCTTAGACACAGATTTTTGCTTGAAATGACGAATTCCTTAGCAAAAATATTACCACCTTTAATTTTGTACTGTGCCCGTGCTTCCATAATAGGATCTACTTGTGAAGAATACTTTGAAATACGCCTTATAGTTTTGTAGATGGCCTTCGTTGCAATTAAATTTTTAGGAGGGGGAAACTTTAAATTTTAAGAGTTTAGTAAAATTGTTGTGTACCTATATCGAAAAATTTGCCATTTTGTTTTTATGCTAATGAAATGTCACAAACTAAATGGCGATGATATGCCAAAAAACCTAAAAAACCTAATGGTTTTTTTAAACTGCATCTTAATAACTTTATTTGTTCATAACTTATTTGTGATCAAAATGGCCACCCTGCATCAAAGTAATGGAGAAATCCATTAACTCGCAAATTCTTAGGTATTTAGAAAAACATAAAATTTTACATGACAGGCAATACGGATTTCGTCACAAGAGATCTACAGCAGATCTTCTTTCCTTCATTTCACACAACTGGAACAAGTCTCTTGAGTTTCTAGGTGAGTCCCAGATCGTTGCTCTTGATATATCTAAAGCTTTGGACCAGGTCTGGCATGCCGCACTTCTTAATAAATTTCCCTCCTACGGTTTTCCAACTAAACTCTGCTCTTGGCTCTCCAGTTATCTTTCTAATCGACGTATATCAGTCATTGTCGATGGCCACTCTTCAAGCTTCCACAACCAATCCCATTCATAGTTATGCTGACGATAGTACCCTTCACTCCACTTTTCAGGTTCCCAAACCAATCTCTCAACCCGACTTGAAAAGCAAACGCAGGGCGATGCAGATATCTCTTTCACAGGATCTCAATTTGATATTGGATTGGGGCGCCAAAAATCTCGTTCAATTTAATGCATCCAAAACACAATCGTGTTCCTTGTCGCGAAAAAAATAATCAAACACTCATCCTTTGCTTATAAGTGGCCAGGTTTTGCAGAGCTGGGACACATTTAACCTTGTGGGGGTCATATTTAAGAATAACCTTAACTGGCATAAACACATTGTATCTATAGCCACCGCGGCTTCAAAAAGCTTGGATTTCTTTTCCGAGCCAAAAAGTATTTTTCTCCTTCCAATTTATACACTTTGTATGTGTCCCAAATTCGACCTTCTCTGGAATATTGTTCTCATGTCTGGGGAATGGCATCCCCTACAACCCTCAGCATTCTTGATGTCATTCAAAGAAGGGCTGTTCGTCTTATTAATGATCCTTTACTTACTCAAAGACTTCCTTCTCTTGCCCTTCGTCGAGCTGTGGGAGATCTATCGCTCTTCTATAGATACTTTTACGGCTTCTGCTCCGACGAATTATCCATTATAGTCCCTCCCCTTGCAACTCCCAACAGAGAAACTCGTGGTGCCGCGCGTATGCATCCCTATACAGTTCAATTGGACAGGCCCCGAACTTCCCATTTCGTTCGTTCTTTTATCCCTAGAGTTTCTAGACTGTGGAACCTACTGCCAGCGGAGGTCTTTCCTTCCCTCCCATATCTTCAAGTTTTTAAGTCCTGTGTTAACAAACTTCCTCTTACCCTGTTTAAGACACCCACGGTACGTTAGTATTTAGGCTTTCAGCCTTCGTAGATTGTCCAAAGATAAAAAAAACAATGTAAAAAAGTTAAACTAATTTCATTTCATCAGCAAAGCTTCTATTTCTTACAAAATAACTAAAAAACCCCGTATACTCCAATTTCTTAATCTTGAATTTTAAACATCCGCAAGGTTTGACATTGACTTTAAAAAATTAATCCATTGTAAAAATACAAAAGTTAATTAATGCACTGCGTGGTCTAGTTGTTGCGAAACATACAAAATTAGCGACCAACCTTGACTTCGTAACTACTTATGTATATTATCTCGAATATATTATTTTTTGCAAATATAAATATTTATTACTTTTACCTGTGTTCGAATTTACAAATTAAATTTTCAGGAGCATATTCCACGGTACGTAGAACTTTGGTAGTGACCGTAGGTCCAATCGCCTTTATTAATAGTTTTTACAATTCAATACATAACAAACAGATGGTATTATTTTCACTAGCACTGGGAGGCGAAATTTAGCCAAGTGGCTATTCTTACATTTAACCCCCAATGCAGTGATAAAATTAAAAAAGAAATACAGCAAAAATGGAAAAAAATACATCAATTAAATTACATTAACTTATAAAATTAACCTAGATACCTAAATTTATAAACACAATAAACACAAATTAACATTTAATCCATATTCTTATTGGTTGTCTAGTAAGGAAAGATTTATAGGAGAACTTAAAGGAATTTAAACTTTTCTTCTTATGTTCAGGTAAGCTATTAAAAACATGTGCAGCTTGATAAGAAAAACCGCTCCGAAACACGCCGTCACATGTCTCGGAATAACCAGAATCCCACCATTTCGGGCTGTTACGACCGATGCGTCCCCAAAAATACCAGATCGATTATGCAAAAGAAGGTAGGGAGGTGAGGATAATTTTCCTATGAAGACAGCAAAATGAAGCTCTCTTCTATTACCCATATTTAGCCACCGCAGTTCTCTAAACTGGGGACTAATATGGTCGAACTTCCTAAGACCGCAGATAAAACGAACACAGGAATTCTGTACCTTCTGAATCCTTCGTAAATGGACATTAGAGAGAGGTGGAGGTAGTAAAGTTAGTGGACGTAATTAATTTAGCCATGTTGTGTGAGCTCCTATATTGGTGTGACCTTTCTTTTTTGCTCTTCAAAAATTTTGGGACTCAAAATAGGTTTAGCTTCACCACAGTTGCGATAATGTATCAGTATCGTCAAAATTTTATGTCTGACTAAATTTATTTGCCCTCTCCTCGCCCACCCCAAAACCAAAAGCGTGCGTCGCCACTGCTCTGACTTATAAATTATTTAAATATAAATAATAGGAGTAGTGAAATTTTTTCTATAATTGAAATATAAATAAAATAAAATAATTATTTTACCCCAGGGCCCTTGCCAACGTAGCTACGCCACTGCCCATTGGGGAAAAATATTAATAAGGTCAAATCATTTTCTCGGAAAAGCTTAAAGATTTTTCGAAAAAACAAACATAAAATAATTATAATAGCTATAAGTATAATATTATGGCCTTGGTCATTCGTAGGGGAGCAAATTTTTGTGTTAAGGTACTTTTCTCGATTTATCCTCTCTCCCCCACCAACACAAACGTCAAAAGTTTGAAATGGAAAGGGGACCCAGTGGTGCACTCAAGCTTAAATCATCTCTTTAACAGACTTTAGTTTTTAAAATCAGTTTAGTAGTTTCCGAGAAAATGTACTTTAAATACCTGGTGCCTTTAGCCCCCGTAACTTTTTACTTTTAGAATATCGAAATATATTTTTGTACGTAGGTATATTACTTAAATGTGCAATATTTCATGAATTTAGTTGTTTTCGTTACTTCCGGTTTAGCCGAAAATGACCCTAACTTTATTCTTTAAAATGGGACACCCGGTATATTTTCATTTATTTTAATAGGAGATGTCATTCCATGTACTATGACACTCTATTATTGCTACTTTTGACGTTTAACCTATAAATACTTTTTAACTTTTGATTTAGAGTGTCATTAATACGATAGAACTGTCAATTTTGGCCCATTAGGTCACGGAAAAATAGATGTAACTATTTATTTTATTCCTGCCGTGACTTACTTGGTCTAAAATTTAAGATTTTATTACATTTATGACACTAGTTAAAAATTAAAAACTAAAAATATTTAAGAGATTTGCTGTCAAAGTAGCCATTTTACTTCGGAATGACGTTTCCTACTCAAATAAATAAAAATATACCGTGTAACCCATTTTAAATAATACAGTTAAGTCGTTTCTGGCTAAACCGGAAGTAACAGAAAACAACTGAATTTATTAAATGTTGTACACTTTTAGATGATATATAGTTAGACCCATATTTATTTCATTCTGAAAGCGATGCCGCCAAGTATCTACACAAAAAATGATAAAGCAAATAAATCCTTTTGTGAACAATGATTTATTGCAACAAAAAATATTTAACCCGACGAGTACGCCATGCGTTACGGGTTTTATGGCACGCCAGAGACGAAATAAGAGGATTTTTTTTTAAGTACGTGATACGTGTTTTCAAAATATTTTGTATTTATTTATTTTCTAAAAAATATGTAATCAGGCTCTGTCAGAGGCTGTGTGTGCTATCGAAAGGTTTGTTTTTTAAAAATAATAAAAGTTACAGAGGCTAAAGACAACATGTATTTTAAGGTTCATTTCTCTGGAACTACTGGAACCGATTTAAAACTAACTATGTCGGTTAATCCTTTTTGACGTTTGTGTTGGTGGGCTGTGGGGAAGAGGATAACCGGCCAGCTGAAGCAAACCCCTGACACAAAAATGTGCCTCGCTAGTAATTAAAGTTGACGTGTTTTAGGGAGTTGGTTCGTTTTTAATTTTAACTTGCACTGTAATTAAATATTGCGAAATATCAACGCGCTTCAATCAAGTAAGAATAAAAAACATTATGTGACAGATCGTAGGCGGATAAGTAGGTACAACGCTTGAACCATCGATGGGGGTAGTTCTTTACTAAAAAATAAATAAAAGTCCTATGCACATGGGTCCGGAAACGCATGGTTTTCGATATACAGGGAGTTAAAGTTTTTTTCAATTTTTTTCAAATGACTTAAAACCACTTAACCGATTTTAATGAAACTTAGAACTTTAAAGTGTATTAATAAAGTGCATAGTTTTGAGTAAAAATCTGCTTACAGCTGCGGCAGTGGCGTGCGTATGGAGTAACTGTAAAAATGTATTTAGAGAAAAATTATGTGCGCTACGATTTTTATCAATTTTGATGCACTAGTTATGAAGCTTATTACATAAGCTACAAAAGTTACCTCTTGGTATTTTTTCGTTTAGGGTTTCCTTAGCAGATATGGTTAATTTCATAAAAATGTGCAAAGTACCAATTCGGCGGCGCCGGAGTAATGAAAAAGTAATCGTAAAGACACAATGATTATTCATAACTCTTGTTTTTGTGATCACCGGTTTTAAGCCATTTGAAAAAATTGAAATTTTAATAAATATAGTACCTATAGTATATCAGAAAACCATGCGTTTCCGGACCCATGTGCATAGGCCTTTTTTTATTTTTTAGTAAAGAATTACTTCACGAGCGATGGTTTATGTTTTTGAATCACCCTGTATAAGATACAAGTTGAAATTGATGAAAATTACGAATTAAATAACTCGAAAAGAAATTGTCGGCGGGTTGCAACAGTAGTTGTAAGTAAAAAACTAGTTTGTTCAGGAAATAATGCCGCTTACGAAGTTTAACTGTACCAGAAGATCTATGACAAGCATTCTTCATTATAGAAACTTGATTAAATTTCAACTTTCATCGACGTTCAAACATTCAGAGGGATAATTTCAAAATATAGAAGCAGTTAAGAATTCATTCCAGGAAAATTAAAAATCATATATGCGTAAAAATATTTCTTTTTGTTTTTGTTGTTTTCTTATATTGACTATAAATAAATACATGTATTTATTTAAAAAAAAATAATAAAACACAAACGAAATATTTTAAACAAATAGAGGGGTAAATAGAAAATTGAAAAAAAAATAACCATTAGA